>APFE031604872.1:27250-83091 GCA_000404065.3 Pinus taeda | reverse complement strand
TCTGCTGAACTTGTCCTGCAATCTCTGATGTGTTCAGTAATGGTGGGAAGCATGGTCGACAACGGTCCACATTGAACAGTTGGTGCAGGCGAAGGAATGGAGGAATGATGTGCTCCAAAGCATTGTCCCCCACAAGCTTGGTACTGCTGTAAGGACCATGTGGGAGTGGTCTGAGCTTCTGATGGGTTCTGGTAAGGCGTTCTTTTTGTCGATGCAACCAGACTTTATTGCCCACCTGAAACTTGTGTGGTACCCCTGTTGGCGAGGAGAAGTTGTTCCTATGTTCTGTGATGACCGTATCCCTTTGCTGCTGCTACTGTGTGGAGGAACCCTTTGCGGTGGTCATGGATGTGGCAACAATCTTCCCCTTACTTTGGGAGTGAACCACACAGATGAAATTCCTGGTCTGTGATATGAGCTTGCTGCCTTTCTTAGCAGTGATCAAAGAGGTGGCAGTAGGTGGGGCTATCTCTGGTATCCTGTATATTGAATTACTCAAAGAAATAATGACAGCACGAGGCCTTGACTCATACACAGCATGTCGCCTCCACAAGTATGGCTGGCCTAATAATACATCACAAACATCCAGAGGTGTAACATCACACAATACCTCGTCTGTGAATGGTTTGATGCTGTAGGGAAGGCGGCACTACTGGCGAACTTTGATATCTCGTCCTTCATGAAGCCACCCGATACTGTACGGCTGCGGGTGTGGTGTAGTCGGTAAGCCCGCTTCACGACCTCTGCTGAAATAAGGTTCTTTTGGCTGCCACTGTCGACAATGAATTGCAGCGGCGAACCCTTCACCCACATCTGTGAGTGGAAAAGACGTTCCCTGTCCTCTGGCTCTTCAGGCTCATTCTTCTGGATCTTGGCAGTGGTAACAGTGGCGCTGGGATCCACATCAATGATCTGCTTCCCTTTGCCATTCTCCTTGTCGGGTTCTGCCTCAGGGTTGGAACATGTATCTGATTCGGAAGCCTTCAACTCAGCCACCAGTGACTGCTTGGTCCGACACTCACTTGTGTTATGAGTGGGACTCTTGTGTAACTCACACCACTTTCCTGTGTCCTTCTTCGGATTTGTGGTGTTGTTCTTTTCTTGTGGCTTCGACGGGTTGTCTTGGGTCACCCCGCCTTGGCTTTGTCCTTTGGGCTTGGGATTTGCAGATCCAAAGTCTCACTTCTTATGCTTGAACTTTTGCTCGATTTTGACAGCATATCGGTATGTTGTGCCGAGTGAGGAGATGTTCAAGAACTCCATCTCTTCTTAGATGTATCTATGTAGGCAGCCGTGGTATTTGAGTACCAGATGCAGCTTAGACTCTTTGATACCCAACTATGTGCGAAGGGCGCGATGGAGAGCAGGAAAGGGAGGGGAGAGATCCCCTCCTATAGAAACATAGCAGCAAGAGAAGCAAGCTTGAGCAAGTCACAGAGTAAGACAAGGGGGAGCAGTAGAGAGGCACCGGTTCTCGGGAACCAGTGGCAAACCAAAACAGAAGGCCGATGTTTACCAAGGGCACAGGAAAAACCCAGGTATGTTATTCCTAATAAAAAACTTGAAGAATATAGATGTTATATGAGGGATCATGCTTTAATCTGCAAGTTTATTGGGTTTTGGCCTACTGAGAGGGATCTAGTAAAATGGATGCAGCAACGCTGGAAACCAAAAGGACACATAGATTTAAAGTTAGGGGTGAAAGGGTTTTTTACAGTAATTTTTGCTAACACTAAAGACAAGGAAATTTTTTTTGAGGAAGGGCCATACTTCATGAATAATGTAGGACTGTTTATGAGACATTGGGAAGAAATATATAACCCAGAGAATGCGAAAATGCTAGCTGCTCCTATCTAGGTCAGACTATTTGGCTTACCGGTAGAGTTCTGGGACCCGGATATTCTTGAAGGAATTGGTAATTCAATCGGGACTTGTGTCAAAGTGGCTGACTCAACAAAGAGGGGGAAATATACGTCTTATGCTAGAATATGCGCGTACATGAACATAGCATAGCCACTACCAGAATATATAGAGCTAGAATACCAAGACGAGATTTGGCAGCAGCCACTGGACTATGAACATATTCCCTTCAAGTGCAGAAGGTGCCATGAGTATGGACACCTGTTCAAGCAATGTCCGCAAAATAGAGAAGAGGAGATTATTAGAAAACAAGAAGAAGAACAAAGAAGGGTAGAAAAAGCGGAGGGAGGACAGGCAGGTTTTCAGGAGGTTAGCAGAAGGAAGAGATCAGGGAAAGATGGAGAAAAACTACAAGAAAAGTCAAAACCTATAATAATAGAAAGCCAGAACAAATTTCAAGTCCTTCAAGAGAACAAATATGAGGGATCGGAGGCAATGGACGAAGGAGAAAAGAACAAGAGGGAACCAATGGAAGTTAGCAAAGGAACAAAGGATGAAAACACAACAGCGGCTAGGGTGAATGAAGAGGAGATGGGGGTAAATCCTGAGATAACTTCAGAGCAAATCCAGATGGAACTTGGGTCACAAAATGATTTAGGGACAGAAGAAGAGAAAATTATGAGCAAGCTGATACAGGAGTTGAAAAATCTTGACGAGAGATTTATTCCAGAAACTCAGAAACAAATATACAAGGATACATTCCAAAAATACAAAGAAAAAAGAGGTAGACCAGGGGAAGAAATAACAGGACAAATAGGGGTATATGAAAATAACAACATAGGAATGGAAGGCATTGGAAAAGGAGGACGGAAGAGGGGAAGACAAACACTGAATGAGACTATTCAGGCTGTAGGTGAGATTATGGTTAACTCAGGTAAGGTTATACCTCTATCGGAGGTTTTCCAACAACCACCCAAGAAGTTATAAATGATAATTACATCCTGGAATATTAGGGGTCTCAACAGTAAGGGAAAACAGAGCTATTTAAAGGAGAGATTGAGAGAGGACAAACCAAGAATAGTAATAATCCAAGAAACGAAGATTACTATGCAACAGATGGAAAGAATAATTAAAAGATTAAAAATGCAATATGAAGTAATGGGACAAGATGCAATCGGCACTGCAGGTGGGTTAGCAATCATGTGGAACCCGGAGGAGCTAATTTTTGAAAACTAGACAAGTCTACCCAGAATTTTAACTGGCTCTTGCAGAGTGATAGGATCCGCGGAGAAAGTTATTATTATAGTGGTCTATGGACCACATATAGCAGGGGAGAGAGAAAGATTCCTAAAGAATGTGAAAGAAGCTAGAGGACTCTATCCAGAAATGCCGTGGAAAATAGGAGGAGATTTTAGTTTGATTAGAACAGTGGATGAGAAAAAAGGAGGAATAAGGAGGACAGATCAGTTTATGGATATGTTTAATGAAATGATTTCTAAGAAGAGGCTGGTAGATACGCAAACTATTAATTGTATTTTTACATGGAATAACCGTCGAGGAGGAAAAAATCAGATCGCTTCCAGACTGGACAGGTTTCTAGTATCCGAGTCGATCATGAATAGAGATGTATTTCTGGAAGCCAAAATAATGCCAGCTCTTGGTTTAGACCACTGGCCAATTAGGTTAGAGATAGATATAAAGAAAAACTCGGGAAAAAAGCCGTTCAGATTTGAGTCCTTCTGGCTTAGGAATCCCCAGTTTTTGGAAAACGTTGAGGAGTGGTGGACTCAAAGTACATTGCAAGGAAAAGGGAAAATGCACACTTTCCAGCTAAAATTAAAAGAATTGAAGGGGAAGATTAAAAAGTGGAACAAGGAGTTTGGGAACATCATGGAGGAGAAACAGAGATTAGAACAGGAAATGGAAGAAATCCAACAAAGAATAATAATAGAAGGAAGATGAGAGGAAAGCTGCAAGGCAGAAGGAATCTCAAAAGGTAAGGTGGAGGAGAGAAGGAAGCAAGAGGAGATCCTATGGAGGCAGAAATCGAGGATCAACTGGTTGAGGGAAGGAGAAAGAAATACAAATTCTTTCATCAGGCGATGGTACAACATAGATAGAGAAACAAGATCCTATCCATAAAAAACGAAGTAGGGGAAAGGGTAATAGAACAAGAAGGGATTGCGAAAGTCCTATTTGAGTACCATAAACACATCCTGACAAAACCTCAAAATGATCGGGAAATCGCTATTGAGAATATATGTAAGGAAATTCCCAAGTCGGTAACATAGGAGCAAAACAAAGCCCTGATGCGAGCAGTGACTATAGAAGAGTTAGAGGAAATAGTGATGAACATGAACAAGGGCAAGGCTCCAGGCCCGGATGGGCTTACAATGGAATTCTTTCAAGCAGGATGGAGATTTCTGGGTAAAGAGATTTTGGAATTAGTTGAGGAATCCCATATGAAGCAGAAGGTATGGCCAGCGTTAAATTTGACCTTCTTTACTTTAATTCTGAAGAATGCCAATTCAGAAAATGCGCAGGGCTTTCGCCCAATTGCTTTATGTAATGTCATTTATAAAATCATAGCCACGCTGATAGAAAAAGGATAAAAACCCTCATCGCAAATTTAATCTCCCCAAAACAAACAAGGTTTTTCGAGGGAAGACAAATTCTTGACGGGCTAGTGGTAACTCAGGAAGTCATTCATACCATAAAGGAAAAGAAGCAGAAAGGAATGATGATAAAGCTAGACTTGTCTAAAGCCTATGACCGATTGAATTGGAAATATCTTAAAAGAGTCCTGGAGTCCTTTGGGTTCAACAATAGATGGATACAATGGGTACTCAGTATGATTTCAACACCGAATATCTCAATTCTAATTAATGGGATACCCTCAACTTCCTTTAATGCCTCAAGAGGAATAAGGCAGGGGGACCCTCTTTCGCCTTTCCTCTTTATTCTGGTGGTGGAGTGGTTAGGGAGGTTCATCAAAAAGGAACAGAGGGAAAGAAAAATCAAAGGTCTCAAGCTGTGGGGGAGCAATCTTCCAATAACTCATCAACAGTTCGTTGATGATATAAAGCTATTTTGCGAAGCAACAGTAAAAGAAGTCAGGGGTATAAAAATAATCCTAGATATATTCATGGAGGCTTCAGGTATGGAAGTGAACAAGGAAAAGTCCTGTACCTTTGTTTTCAACACGTTGGATTCAGTCAAATCTCATCTTACAAGGACGTTAGGGTTTAGACAAGTAGAGCTACCAACAAAGTACCTTGGAAATCAGATTTATTTTCATCCAACCAGAATCGTAAATGTGCTACAAGTTATAGAGAAAATAAAAAATAAAATGGCAGGCTGGGCGTTCAGAACTCTGAATATAGCGGGGCGCATTGTCCTTGTTAAATGATTCCTACAAGAAATCCCCACTTATCCTTTGTCTATAATAGCGGCCCCCAAAGGAGCATGTTCTAAGATAAAAGAGCTATACAGCAGAGGAAATGGGCCTTAGTTTCTTGGAAACATTTGTCAAAGAGGAAAGAGGAAGGAGGCCTTGGATTAAGAGACCTAGAAATGTTAAACAGGGTGCTGGGGGATAAATTATGGTGGCGGTGGATGAGAGGGGGAAATCATCTCTGGAAGAAGATATGGACTCACAAGTACAACATGCCAAGAACTACGCAAGAGATCCTCAGGGTGGAAGAGACCCCAAAAGGATCTTCAATTTGGAACTTGGCAAGTCAGAATAGGAGTATAGTCAACAGACATGCGTTCTGGGAAATAAGAGGAGGAAGAAATGCTAGATTTTCAGAGGAAGGGTGGCAGCAGAGAGACAGACTTGGTAATATACAAAATCTCCAGAACATACAGCAAAAGGCGCTGAGCGAAGGAAGGAAATATGTAAAAGATTATTGGAGAGAAGGAGATTCCGAAGGTATATGGAGAAAATGGAGAAAGCCAGAAGAATAGATTGAAAACATCAACCAAGAACAACAAAAAGAATACGAGAAAGAAGTCGAAACTAGGAAGATAAAAAGTCAGGAACGAGGAAGATATTTTGAGGTGGGGGAAATCCATGAAAGGGTCCTTCACGGTTAAGGAAGCATATTATCTTATCGGAGCTCAGGAAAGGATGGAGGTAAACCCGGAATGGAAAATCATATGGGAAGGTAAATGGTCGCATAAGATAGCCTTATTTGCGTGGCTGGTAGGTAAGGAAAGGATATTAACATGGGATAATATTCAAAAGAGGGGCCTTCTCGGCCCTTCGAAATGTAGTCTATGCAATAGAGAGAACGAGACCCAAAACCATATCCTGAATAATTGTTGGTATGCAGTGAAAATTTGGAATGAAACAAGAAAGCTCTATGGCAAGGAAAGGAGAGACCGCAGAGATATAAAATGAACCATTTTCCTATGGAATAAGGAAAAATTCAATTGCAAAGTCATTAGATGGGCATGGGACTTGACAATGGGGTTCACGATCTGGTTTCTCTGGAAAGAAAGAAACCAAAGTATTTTCCTTGATAAACATATAGAACCAGAAGAAACATGGAAGGGCATCCTAAGGGTTGTTAAGGAAACAATCTTAGTGGAGGATTGGAGTGAGGAGGAATGGAAAACGAATTAGGAGGAGGGACAAATACAGGTAAATTTGAATATGAAATATGAAATGTTATACCCTAGAAAAGAGATTTGGCAGAATAAACAGGCTCAAAGTCCCGATCGATTCAATTATCCGAAAGAGAATTTCATTAAGTTGAACTTCGATGGGGCTTCCAAAGGGAACCCAGGCAACGCAAGTTTCGGTGGAATATTCAGGGAGAGTGAGGAAAATATCAGATGGATCTATGCAGAGTGGGGAGGAGAAATGACAAACAACGAAGCTGAACTATGGGCAGTTCACCAGGGATTAAGGATAGCAGTGAGGAATAATTATATAAACTTAGAGATAGAAGGCGATTCGCAGGTGGTTATTGAGATGATCCGAAAACTTAATAATGGAAAAAACTGGGAGCAGATAGTGAGCAGCTGGAGAACAGTTGGGATAGTACAAGACGCGGGAGAAATTCTCAAGAGTTTCGATTACTTAATAATCAACCATGTCAGGAGGAAAGGAAATAGGGCGGCAGATTTCCTCGCCAACTTGGGGAGTAATGACCCGGAAGGGAAGGTTGATAGCAGCTGGCAGAATGAAATGGAGAACCCGAGGTGGAAGGAGTTGGTCATCATAACAAATCAGGACCATGAGATAGCTACAAATCAACATGAATGATTACAAGAGACCCCCGATCGGGGTGAGCTGGATGGCGGGCGAAGGACCAAAGTTCAAGCGGGAGAGAATGATCTCCAAAGTAGGGGAAGATCAGGTAATGATGGCTCGGAGCAGTTGGGCCATTAAAAGGATTCACATCTCAAGGTGGAGAGTCAGGGGAATAGGGAGGACGAGAGGTGATCTCGACTGCATGTCAGATGTAAATGGTAAGTCTGCAGGCTCAAGCAAGGATTGACAGGAGAGGGATGGTAATTGCAGGAATAGGTGGCAGAAGGACTATGCCCTCATTGCAAGCAGATGGTGGAGGATGCAGGTGCACAAAGGCGGGTGGCATGATAAATATCAGCAGAGAAGGGAGGATCGAAAAACCAGCGCGAAGAGGAGATTAGTGAGAAGAACAGATTCTGAAACCCGAGAGCAGCAGGGTAAGGAGATCAGAGCCGAGACGCAGGTGAGGATGGAAACGAGAAGTCAAGGGAGAAGCAGGGATACTGCTGCCAACGAAGGGGTTAATAAGTGGAGTGCTAAGGATAAAGGAAAGGTGTTGGAGCAAGGCGACGGAGAGACCGTCATGGTCCCGGACGATAGCGAAGAGGAGGTGGAATTGCTCGATTTAGGCGACGATAATTGACACCAGACACGGGCTAAATGGGGAAGGAGAGAAGCTGTCGAAACAGAGGGCAGTTAGGAGTTATGGGAGAATGAAGGATGGAGACGATGAGAGCACGAAGGAGTTAAAGAAGAAGGCAACGAGTATGGTTCGAGCAGGCGGACTGCGGTGGGACAGGGCAGCAGGAGAAGGGTCAGGGGAGGTCGGAGAGGCAAACGAGGCAGGGGCAGGGGAAAAACAGGGAGTCAAAGGGAGGAGGAGGCTCCATCTTATGAATGGAAAATCAGGGCTTCAGTGGGAAGGAAAGTTTAGTTTGTTGAACAGACCTACTACTAAAATACCAATAAAGGAGTCAGGAGAATTATCCAGCAGTTGGAGGAGGAGGCTATCCAAGACCAATCTGACCCTAAAATGGAGGATTAGGTTTATCTCCTCCCGGATCCGGGCAACACGAGAGGACGCATCATCCTTTATAAACAAGCTCTGCATGTTTATTGGGTCATGAAGAGGCTACTTGCCAAAGCCATGGAACAAGTAGCAATGGAAATGGCGGAGCTTTCTCAAGGGATTCCTAATCTCAAGAAGGAACTGAAGAATATACAGATTACCCTACTCATGCAGGACAGAAGGATGGATGAAATTCAACAGCAGCTAAAGCATTGCCATCCCGATATCAAGAAGGATATGGACCAGCAGCTAGGCAAGGAGGCATAGTCTTTTCGTTTTCATCCTTTTTTGTTTTTATATGAAGACTCTAGAGATTAGTATGTTCATAAAATTTTGTAATGATGGATATAGAAGGAAGATGGGGAAAATAGGTAGTCTCTATGATTGTATAGTGCATATAGCCTGGACAAATAGACTTAAGGTTTTTCATTTTTGGATGGCGTTAAAAGACTTAAGATGGCCAAAAATACCCGGTTTCTCCTTGGGCGGGTTGAGGTCATCACATTTTTGTAATGATTTTGACTTGATGAAATAGAAGTAATAGTCCCTCCGAAGTTTACAAAAAAAAATCCCACTACATTTTTTTCAAAAGGAAAGGCCATGATATTTTTCTCTCTTTTCCTTCATTCGATATGCATAATAAGTTTGGAGATTCCTTAAGGATGAGCGTTTGGAGGATAAAATAGCCTCCACGAAATAAAATGTGAAGAAGTGGAAAGAGCGGGCACGATGAGCCAATTATTAAACAGAGGAAGAAGATACAAGGTCGTACATAATGTCGATCCTAGCTAGGATGGAGCTACGCATGAGGTACAGTGATTGAGGTTTATAGAGTGTATTTTCTATAATATTCCCTTTCAAATACATGATTCTCATGTTCTATTAACAATTGTCGAAAAAAACTATCCAGAGATGGAGTTTCCTTTAGAAATCTTGTAGTAGATGACATATTTTATATCCCAAGTTATGATATGGATGGCTTAGTTGTTTCTCATGGTAACCCTATTTTAGGTGTTCATGTATACCTATTCAAATGATGTCCATGAGGTCAAGTGCCCTCAAAGAAGCTCCTTGGCCAAATCAAGTTCTTTGTCATGCAATGTCTAATGCAGATGGGAAATTTGCTTTCAATTTCATTCCACGTGGAGAATAAAGGTTGTTGACATTCCACAAGGGTGAGAATACAATATTTGATGTTTCACTTCCATCTATATAGGTTCTTATTGAACATATTCATGTTAATATATCTCAGCCACATTAGGTCACACGTTTGTCAATTGGAGGACTTGTGGTGACTTCTAAAGGAGTCAGTTTTGAAGATGTTAAGATATTAGTTGATGGAAGAGAAAGAGCTACAACAGATGTCCAGGGATATTACAATCTTGATCATGCAACATCAACACACTACACAATCAAGCCTGAGACGGATCACTTTGAGTTTAGCAGTTTGGACAATTTCATGGTTGCACCAAAAATGGCCTTAATGCCAAAGATAGAAGCAACACATTATAATATTTGTGGTTCCCTAAAATTAGTGACAAATGGATATTATGGCAAGTGTCAAGTTGGCTTAACACATGGGCTAGAGAATGTTAAGCCTCAACAAAAGAGGATTGATGATATGGGGAACTTCTACTTCGAGGTTCAACCAGATTAATATCGAATATCCCCACTGATCACAACAACCGAACGTGATTCTGGTCTTAAATTTTCACAATCACATATTGATGTGATAGTAACTAGACCAATGTTTGGCATCAAATTTATAAAGGCCCTTGTTGATATACGTGGATCGATGATATGCTAGGAAGGATGTGACTCAGTTTTTATATCACTTACTTTTCTAGTTGTTGAACTCTAGGTTGAGAGAAGCTTAAATCTTTAAGTGTAATAAATGAGAGAAGTGAATTCATATTTGATAAATTCCTACCTAGTGCATTACGTCTTGATGTAAAACATGGAGCTTCATTTGATTTGATAGATTGGGATGATGACTGGTGTTGGGAGAGAAAGGTTATTGATGTGAATGTTGGTGTTTCTGATCACTCAGAGATAGTGTTCATCCAAAAGGCTATTGGTTGTATATTATGTCTACTCATCCTATGGTTTCTTACATCGTACATCCAAACAAATAACCCATGAATTTATTCATTGAGAAAGGATGGTAGAAAATATTTTTAGAAGATTCTTGTGTGCACATTGCTTCATTTCTTGAACTCATGGATTTTGTTTGGAATGTCTTCATTAGAATCCAATGTATTGAACCATAAGCCTATTTATTTGACTCGTCAAAAATATCTATTGAGTGGTGAAATAAATCTTGATTCAAGTTCTCACCAATAAGCAAACGAGTTGTCCCAAAGCATTATTATTGACATATGGAAAAAGGAGGGTGCATTTAGAGGTATGATCAATAATGTCAAACTTGTTTCAAGTGCTAATGGACCAAGCAACATTGTTGTATATCAGTACACTCACTAGGCCAATCTTGAAGATCAAATGGTCTTTGTTCTAAGAGATAAAAGGAATGCTAGTGAGAAAAATAGTTTTGAAAAGGTCTTGCTTTATCCAAGAAGTCGACATGTTTTTGTTAAAAATAATGGGTGCCAACCTGCTATTCCTTATTTTTTTGGGTGCCTAGGAAACTACATTTAGGGTCAATGCTTCCTGTAATCCTAGGTGTTAAAAGTAATTGCTCAAAATGACAATAGCAATGGTCATTTAAAAAACGGTGACATGGTTCTTCAAGCTTTGACATGATCAGATGGTTTGTTTTTGGGTGGTCCTCTGTATGATGATACTAAGTACTATGTTAAAGTTTCCAAGGTATATCATTTAAAATCACTTGCGTTGGAACCCTTTTTGAATCTTAGCTGTATGCTCATCCAATTTGATCAGACACCCCACTCGACTAGCCAAAACATAAAGAATATTTGATTGTTAATATTTGACCTTCTATGCACTCCTTGCATTTGTTTTCCTTAGTAGAGGAATCATTGAATTTGCGTCAAATAGCCGCTATATATGGACAAAACCTCTTCAATCGTATTGCTTCAAACTATAACCATGTAAGTCTATATTTCTCTATTACTTTCAATGCTTTACGATGAAGCCAATGTAAACATAGTTTGTCTTGTATTTGTATGTAGGGGCATACATGATAAAATATTTGAGAGTGAAGGGGATATTATTCCAAGAGCTTTCATGCTCTATCTTGAGACTTAATATGCAACGTGGAAGTAATTCGACTCTACTGGAAATGGACTGATATACTGATAATGCATACAATTTCTTTGCGGGCATATTGATTGAGAGGATGGGGAGCTTTAAATCATTAAAGGAGATAGTCATATGTTTTGTGCCTTTGCTTAAAGAAATGTGTGTCTTCTCAATTTGTTGTTCAAGAGGCTTCCTAATCTCTAATATTTCTTAATGGGTGACAACTTTATCTTAATAAAACCATAATTTCTCCTTTTCTTTTACATGTGAAATGAACAACATGTTTCAATGTTTAAGAATGTTTGCATTCGCTACTTAGTTGTGAGGTATATCATAAATTTTTTTTATACAAAGCATATATTAATGTATCTTAGGTTCATTGTTATGATTTGGTTCATTATTATTTCATGTAGCTAGGATATGAAACAAAATCAAGTAATGATTTTGTTTCATGTCTACTCGTTAATGAAAATCTACGCTACCTAAATTAAAAAATTTAACTTGCTATAAGATGTGAAAAGACCATAAAATTCTTTCATGGTTTTTTTCCATGATTTTCATAATGAATATTTATGTATTTTACCTTGTAAATGAGTTCAAATCTAACTTATTCTTGTTTTGAAATGTAATGTAGGAATTTTAAAAAATCCCATACCTCGACTTCTCAGATCCCCACTCTCTCATCTTCGTATATAAAGGTTTGTGTAGACATAACTGAATTTCATGATAGGGAAATCAGTGTATTAGGTTGCTTTCTTCAGAGCACCCTTGCTATAGAAATGATAAAAATACATTTAATTAATGACTTGAACTATGATGATCCATGATATAGAATTTTTTTGGAGGAAGTGATGTATTTGGATATACTTTCGAAGCAATCAAGGATATTGGTATGAGAATCTTCTTTTTAAATACATGCTTCATAATCTTTAAACCATTGACTAGTAAAAAGGCTTTCTCGCTTCATTTTCTTTTATTTTTTTTCTATACGAAAGGGTATGATCAATGCAAGTTGTATGTGGATAGAAGGATGAATTATACTATGCATATGAGGATGTGGACACCGGTGGAATGACTTACTTATTCTTTGGAAACATTGAGTATGGAAGTGGATGTCAGTTTCATGGAGTGCTTATGCGACATTTTCCCCATTTTCACTTTGTTTATCATTCATTGTTTTCCCTGGTTCTAATAGTCAGTTTTAATTATTTATCCTTTTTTCATTTATATCATTAACATTCCATGTTTCCTGGGAAAGGTAACATTTTCAGTTGCTTCAGATGAGTAGCCTCTAGGATTAGGATTTCCTAGTGAGTTTTGATCATTTGTTGAGTAAGCCTTGTTGATTTTGAATTGTTATTCCGAGTTATCACTTTAATTATTATCTGGTTTGACATTTGATTAACAACAAAATTCCATGCTATTATAAATTATTTTTATGTTAATTTTTAAAAGTATTTAAGAAATTTCTCTTCAGTAGCCACACTTCAAACAATGGATTTCCCACTACTAGGCTTAGGGTTTTGGTTATGTATTTGGTTAAAATTTCCCAAGATTTATATCATATCTTAAGTGTCAGGTTTGGGTTATTTATTTTGTCAAAATTTCCCATGATTTATACCATATCTTAGCCTTTTGAAGTTCATGCATTCATTCCATTTGAATGTAACACATCACGAAAAATATTAGCCCTCCTAAGCTCACCAACTCTGCTACTATGCTTCATGAGTCATAATTCAGATGGACAATGAATTTGGTCTTTTTCCTTGACTAAACAGTATTAAGTAATATCCTCTCATTCAAAATCAACCCGAAGTCATACTAAATTTTGACATGTGAATAACATTTTCTCGGAAACAAGTTTGCCACCCAAGTCCTTGTAAGTCAAACATGACTGTCCATTTAAAAAAAAAAATAATCATATCCTTAAATTGTTAGCCCTTGGACTCCTTCACTATAGAAATAATCATTATATGATTTTGATAATTAGTCTATCAAAACGTGGCTAGGGCGAAATATGAGTTGAGTAGAGAAAGAAATTTTCCCTGATATTCCCTATAATATTTTTGAAGTTTTGGGGGCACATCACGTGACACTACCATCACCACACCAACATTTGATGGTAAAGCTCCACTACAAGAGGCATCCACTGATTCACATTACTCAACACCTGACCATAAAGATGATTCTTCCTAAAATGAATTCCTATATGATGATAATGATATATAGTCCTTATCATCACAAAGTATGGATTTTGATTCTTCATCCGTGCTCCACCTTCCCCCTCCCAATTATATATAAGGATTAGTTCCTTTTGCATGCTTCCCTGTGATTGCGAAGTTATACCCATACGTAAAATACTTGTCTTGATCTTGGTTCTTATGCTTCTCTTTTTCTTCTCAGCTAATTAATTGGAAAAAATTACCTCCCTACCACCACAAATAGATAAACCATTTTTCCTACACTATCTTTCAGGATGCAAAAGAGGAATACTAAACTATTATCGAGTTGTTGCTCCTGCTCCAATCACCATAAAAACATCTTGATTTGGACAAAATCCATTTGTAATGTCTGTAAGATTAGATTCAAAACTATCAAGGTCCTTCAATTGTGGGGCATCTCCACATATTTAATGAAAGGGAGGGACACCTAAATTTCCAAACCAATGAATGGTAGCTCTCTGTCCATTCGCATAAGCATAAGAAAGGAGAAACTAGTATCACCAAATTTGGATAGCTTTCATCACTCTCTCCTGTATGGACACCATAATATAAATGTAAAAAAGTTAACAAAAGGATCCACACAATCATTACACTAATTATGATATATTTCTTTACAAGTAAAAATTACCAACCGTCTTGCTAATTGATGACCAATAAGGGGTTTGATATTAATACATGATCTATTTTCATCATTACCATCCTCAACATGTTCTATTATTTAGAGTGAGATTGCGTGAATTGGAAGGCGTTTTTTTCCACATTTCTGTTTTTATATCCCACACAATTGGAATCTTGCTACATTTGGCCTCCTCTAATTCCCTAGGCTACATGTGTTAAAGAGAGTAGAAAACACTAATGATATGTTCTTTTGCCATAAGTTATTCTCATTTTTTTAATGAATTCTGTGGAAATTTTATTCAAGCCAATTATGTGTTAGGAAATAATATTCCATTATTCTTTTTTATCATCTCTTGTTTATGAGTTAGTATGCTTCTATTGTACTAGTTTGTTACAACTATGTCATGTAAATATCAAGTTGAGTGAGTTTTACATTTGTTTTCCATTGTAGTCAACAACTGAATATATAAGTTCTCTCTTAGATTGAATGATGGGACAACACACTTTGATTTCCACTAGTGCTATATTTTTAATATACTATCACAAGTGCACAAATAAAAAGTGACTTTTCTTTTTACCTCGATAAGCAAACAATGACAACTTTGTATTTTGTATTGACAAGGATAACTATGCATTGGAGCTAGACCTTGAGCCCTTCAATTCAACCTTTCCATACCCAACATGACCATCTCCTACTGGTAATGGAGTTCAATTTCTAAACCAACATTTGTCTTCAATACTATTTCATGATAAATAAATAACACAACCATTATTGGATTTCCTTCGAGCATACAAATACCAAAGCCATGCCATTTTTCTTTCCTTGGCTAAAATATTTCATCAGTGCGTTTGATAGTTAATTCATTATTATTCTATTCCAGTAAATCTCTATCAAATAGCAGAGATGGATGACCTCGTTGTTTTAGAGATATATAATATGAATTAATTAAAAATTCACAAGGTTATTTCTATTCTCATCTTTCAATTTCACTTCTTTAGAGAAAACTATATATTCAAATACGAACTCAACTCAAACTAAACTAAAATAGAGAATCCTAGTTATGAAGATGTTTCTCTCTCCATACCTTATAATGACACTATTTTTTTGAATTATACTTGAAGTTCATTCATAATAACATCGAATTTATATATTTGTTTTAGCACCAAATTTAAATCATGGTAAAAGTACGAATATCCAATTAAATATGACCTAAAGATGATTCAAAGAATATCACCTTTAGTCTGAGCAAGTGGCAAAGTAATTTCTAAGGTGTGAATTTTTATTAGAGGAATTGTTTGTTTATCTGTTTTGGTTAGAAAATGGTTTTCTCTTCCTTTTATATGACTTTCAATTTATCATTTCTAGCATGTTGAGAAATGGGAAAGAATAATGTGTGACATTTATCTTGCAGAAATTGATGTTGAATGAAGGGATATAGAGTTTAGCCAAGCTACAATCTGCTTTGGTAAAGGTAGAGAAACATCTTAAAAAGTTACCTAAGAATACACCATATACATAGTTTGAACATAAGTAATATATGGCTTGTTCATTTGGAGATATGTTCTTTTTTCTATCCAAGACATCACAACAAGACAAATATTGGTATTGTAGAAATTGTTGGAGGACCTCATTGAGGTCAATTTTTCTGATGTTTTACTTGATTGATACACTCTCATGATAGGAAGGATTTAAATACGAATTAATATGTTACAAAAACAAATTATATTCAAATTTATACATATAAAAGATAGAAGAAAATGTCAATTCCTTCAATTGATTGTTACTTGACTCTAGTGGGGCTGGTTACATGAAATGTGATTGGAAAAAGGATGGGGAGATAATATAGAGATCATGTCTTGGATATGATTCATTTGTTGCTGGAGATCCTTCATGCACTTCAACCATCAACTTTCGAAATGTTTCTAGTAATTATTCCTATGGATTTTAATATTGTGATTCTTTCACTTCATGGTCATTTGGGCAAGAAAATGTTTTAGGAATGTGCCATAAGACATCGATGGAAAGGTAAACATATTTTTTATAATTTCAATGTCAATTCCATGATATACTATCTTTATTGTTTGATTGTATTTTGAACGTTTATTTCGATTTTACTTTACATCTTAACTATGAAATTGAAAGTACTTGGTATTATGTCTATTTAAACAACAAGGAAAGCTTGAAGATGAAATTAATATTACACAATATTGATTGAAATCCTTTTAATTGTTTTGTATTGAACGATTTTCATGATTATTAGAAAAGTTTACTTTCATGTTTTTATTCGAGAACATGTTGTTTATATAGTTGACCAAGCTGATGCACTAGAAAACAAATTGTTGTTACGAATAAAATGAAAAGGAATAGACATCACACCTCAGATTATTTTGTTTCAACAAGTTATTTTCTACTTGAGCTTTTTAGCATGTAACTTGGTAGGCATGATTGTGCCTAAGCTTTTTGTGAAGGTTGAATACTATGTTACTAAGGTGTTCTTTTCTATGGTGACCTTAATTAATTTATATAGGTCATTTGTCCACATAGTGGCAACTATCGCTCAAATAAAGAAAACTTGTTTGAGTTTCTTTCTTTTGTGTGGAAGAATAGCTTTAACATTCTTGATGTTGAGGTATATGTAATATAAATCCTTTATAGTCTACTCAGTGTTTATTGTATTTGATGTCTTACACAGTGCATTCTAGGTTCTTTTGTTTCCATAAAAGGAACTGAGTATTGATGGTAAGCAACAAGATTTGAATAAAGAGTAGAACACTAATAGTGAAGTGACAAATGCAAAAAGAGAGAGAAGGGAACCAGTCTAGTGGTACCCTTAAAGCCAATATCCCTCAGAAGACACACACATAGAGACTCACGTTCAAGTCTTCATAATTGGTGAATTCACTTGCAATGACTTGACAACATAATGAACATAATGTTTTATAGTGATGAAACAACATTTAGTGTGTAAATTGTAGTCCAATCAATGTTAAGTTGGAATCTCATATTGTAATACCCGACATTTCATATAATATAATTTCTGCGGTTGAAATTATTTATAGTTGCACTTGATATTGTTTAGTATTTTAACTAACATATGTAATTTTGAATTTTCATATTAGATGAACCAATTCACATTGTATGATGCTTTTTTAATTTAGTCGCAAAATCATACTAATTAATCTCTCTTGACTAATAATGAACACATAAAACCAATCTAAAACTACGAAATTAGTACTTTATATTGATTAATGATGAACAAAAATAAAATGAATATACGACTAAATTAGTCATTTTTAATTATTATTAATGAAAATAGATGAAATGAAGATAAACTACTAAATTAATTGTTTATATAATGAATACTAAATTACCAAAAAATATAATTGACTACTGCAAATGACTATTTTTTCATTACAAATGACAACTAAATTTTGCATATATATGAATATTAGTAGCTAACCTATAGTATCTTATAACACGAAAAGAATTTATTCATATATATTTTATCATTAATTGGTTTCAAACGACGACTAAAATTTGCGTATATATATGACTATTAGTAGCTAATTTACAATATCGTATAACATGACCAACATTTTGGTTTTCTCATATGATCATATAGTAACATATTTTGTTTTATATTTGGTCATTAATTGTCGCAATTAATGACTAAATCAATAACTAAATCAATGACCAAATTTATGACTAAATATACTACTAGACAATAAAATTGAGACAATCAATTAATAACTAAGCTAAAAACGACTAAACATTGGCTGCATTATAAGTTACTGCAAATTAGCTACTACTCGTTATCGACTAAAAAAGAGTCATTTATATGAAAATTTTAATCATTCTTTTAGTAAATAATTAGCCATTTTGTACTAGTGAGAGGACATGTTTATTTTCGGTATCTAATCAAATGGAAGGGACAACCAGTGGAGGATGTTAGTTGGTTAATAGTGACAAAATTACAAAATTATGGAGTTAATCATGAAAGTTTGATTAATGATTCTTTTCTTTCCCGCGAGTTTGATGGAGGAGCATCCTCACTTAGGGAGTAATGTGATTGTATGTTAACACGTTGTGGCTAACATGAAATGAATTTCATTGACCTAAGTGGTCAAAAAATATTTTACTAGAGAGGGTTGGATCCCTCGAATTTATTTTTCCTTCAATTATTGTAATAATTAGAACATTATATTATTTTTGGAATAGGAAATATGTTGTTATGATAGGTGTGTATCAAAGCTTGAGAATAGGGATTTAATTGTTGAAATGATCAAAATAGAGATTGAGTTTTCAATGCAGTTAGAATAGGATTTCAACCATTAAAGAGGAAAAAATGTAATGATAGAAAAAAAAGGAGAGGGAGCAAGAGAAAAAAAAGAGATACGGTTTGAGAGTGAAAGAAAGAGAGGTGAGACAAATTGATGTAATCAAGCCGAGAAGGCCAAGTCTCTGTAATTCCTATTTTCTTAAAAAAATTATCTAGGTGTGGTGTGTATCTATTGTTCCTAGTGCAAAATTTCCTTTGTAATTTGCGTATCCATGTTCTACACCCTCACAAGGTATTATTCTTCCATTTATGTGTTTTATTGGAAATATTAGTGAGATAGCTTTAAGGGTTTTATTTCAAGTCCGTATACTAAGTGCTAACCCTTTTTCATTATAAAGGAATGTGGGCAACATTCCAAAATAGTAAATGGTATCTCGCGTGGGAAAAAATGGTAAATGGTATTTTTCTATATCACATGACTAACTTAAGGTGGCGACACGTAGCATGGAGAAACCACTTATCTCATGTGCTCTCGACATGCTATCTATCATGCTAGTTATCACACGATATTACATGGCATCCATTGGATTTGGGTAAATGAGATCAACGGTGAAGATTGGCACGCTCGCAAAGTAGAAGAACCAAAGTCGGACTGATAGAGATTGGTGACGTATGTGGGACCTTCAGTGTGGAATCCACGTGTATAGTTTGATTAATGTGCAATTCATTAGTTATATAGCCAAAAATTATTTTCGATTCAGAATTCCACATCACATTAAAACATTGAAAGAATCGCTCTCAACATGGACTTCTGAATAGTTTAGGCATTTGAGGGTACACTTAGAAGTACATTCCATCAGATTCAAACATCTTCACATGGCCGAAAAAACCAATTTTTCTAAGCTCCGAGATGTGCAACACCTTGAATGACCTTGCAATAACTTAACACGGGACTCCAAAACAACTAACTGTCTTTCTGCACTAGAAAACAACAAATATGGATTTGCTAGAAAAACCTTTTTTAGGAAAAACAAAGAAAACTTGTTAGGTCCCTATTGTACTAGTGTAGCACCATATTTTTATTAGTGCAACCCCCTTATTATATTGTTTTGCACATGTAGTCCCCATATTTTTATTATTGTGCCCCATAGAATCCCACTATTGATATTGTTGTGCCGTTATACCATTATTGTTATGTCAGTTGTGACTATATTGTGACACCCTAGACTCTTATATATATAAAGGAGGTCTTGTCATTTGTATCATCCAAGAATTGTTCATTTTTGTAATTTAAAGGATGTTATTCCCTCAAAGAGGCTTATTTTGAAGTCATTGATCTATCTCTTCTTCTATTTTGTTAGTTGGTTTCATAAAATTTGATATGAGAACTTTGGATTCAATGGTTTCACTCCTTCAAACACATCATCGTCGAATTTTCTCTATAACAATTTTCTATGAATCTTTAGAAGATGAAATTAAAACTCATTTTAGCCGAAGTCTTGGTGAACCTCGTGAATAAATTTTAGATCTTTTCTCCCTATATTTTTGGATCTATGATCCAAGGAAGTGTAGGTTTTAACCCCGTATAGAAATTACCTGCATACGAATTCTAAATCACAGGAAAAATAAAAATGCGAGAGAATAACACATAAAACACATATACACAGAGATTTCCCACTGGATCTCAAAACCGAGACTACCAGCTTGATTTTTCATTATATTCCTTGCAATGTTACAATACATATTTATACATGCCGAAGCATCCAATACCATGGACCGAAAACCATCGCATCCAAAACTATGGACCGAAAAACCATAGGTAGGTTCGCCCAACCTAATATAGGGTCCAAAAAAAAAAATTTCGGGGCGCTGCCCCGAACCCCATAGAGGGGGGCTCCACCCCCCGATTCACTACGTAGGTTAGTCGTGGAAAGAATATAACACAACCCAACATGTAGCTGACAAATCTCTTCTCAGAGATAGGCTACCATCACCCTAGCTAGTTTATTTCCATTATTGTTTGTAAGCATATTTCAGTCTTTTACATTAATGAAATGAAGTATTATTTCTGCTGCAACTCTATGTTTATGGTTATCTCTGTAATTTGTTGCGTTCCTATTTAAATCCGGATCAATTTACTCCTCAAACAAGAACCAATCTCCAACATTCAAATCCTTACTTAGCTATAACAAGGACTATGCCTCTGGAAAAATTGTTGGGGCAACAACATTATTGATTATTCTATATACTACTAACATGAAAGAAACAATGTAATAAGAGAAAACCTCATTTTTTTTCTTACGCCTAACTATATCAGACCAATTTATCATTGTCTTCTTCTGTTTGTTTATGTCATCAATATTCAAACCCAAATTCATGAACTGGTCAACATGAGCATACATGAAAAGATAAAACAACAATGAAGGGAACCTGGTTAGTACGAAAGTGATCAATGACCAAGTCAATGTTGTTGAGAACAAAGTAGCAGTTGGAGTGCAAAATAGTGAATGAGATGGGAGAAATGAGTGAAATTGGATTTTTATAGACGAGAGAGCACGAAAATTTGCAGTTATGATAATGTAGACAAGCAAGTACAGAGGGATGACATGGTATCTATTGTGTTGAATGCCATAGAAGTGTTAAGGTGGCGTGGAGTGAGGGAGGGTAACATGGATGGATACATGCTCGTTTGCTCATGCTCACTTGCCGACATTCTATCAGTTTGGCAGATACCACTTACCACTCTCAGGGCTACCCTGGGCAGTAAATGGTCCTGCCTCTGTCTGGTGTCAAGGTTGATCGTAGTCGTCGATCACCTCGATAGTTGAATTTTGAAAATAACTCCTCGGGGGCACCCTCTGACATAAACCCCGTGCTCTTTATAGTGCCAGAGTTAGTCTGAGCGTGACTTTGATTGATGCTACAATGATGCGCTTCATAAATTTCTCGTTCTTTAACAACTTGTTTCCATACTTGGTGTATGCATGAGTTGGCCCACCTTTTTGAATTTTTTTGTTAATATATCCAAAACTTTGGGCCTGCAACATTAGTCTTAGAGAAATAATAAAATTTACAATGCATAAATCAAAAGAGTCTCATTCTCATGCTTCCTTCTTCTTTTTTGAAACATATACATATACATCTATTTTTCTTTTTCTTTCTTTTACATTTTTTTTTGTAAATCTCTTTTAAGACTAAAAAGTAAAATGACTACAACATGTCCAATGCATGGCGGATGTATGCTAATGATGGAGGTTTGTGAAATTGCATTTTGTATCTCCATGCATGAGGTGTTTTTTTTATGTATCTAAGGGATTGTAGAATTGTTGGTCTATGTGATATGTTGTGTACATTTATGAGAGAGTAGCCTAAGCCATATAGATATTTCTCTTCAAGAAACTCAAAGTTGGCATGTGTCCAGGGGGAGTATATAAAATTTCTTCAATAGCTTTGATATCAATGCATAATTGGTGGCACCATTGACATTGATGTAATCCTATTGAGTTATAGACCTTTTCCATTAATGTCAAAGGGAGGGAGAGAGAAAGGAGATAAGTCTTCAGAGGCTAGTTTTAGATGGAAGGATCAGTTGGGGTCACCATAAATTATAAAGGGGTAGATTATTGGAAATATTATTATTTGGTTGGCATATTTCAACCTTCATATGTTATGCTTTGGATGTCAAGTGTGCTCATGTTGAAAAATTACCTATTGCAGGTGTGTGGTAGATGTGTTTGGCTTGATTGACGGTGAATTATGGATACATGTGTTTGGTTGATGTTGTAAATGGTTAGAATGGTGTTGCAGGTATTTGAAAAGATGCTTGTAGATGTGTTGATGCAGTGATTTCAGATCTATGAGAATGAAGAAATTTTTTTGATGATTGACAACAACTGCCACTAGCTTACCTCTTCATGCTCGCGACATTAGCCTAAAATGTGAATTATTTATTCTTACTTCCCATGAAATTTTCTTCTATCTTGTTGTGATGTTCCCACAACACTACCTATAGGTTTAGAAAGGAAAAACCATGGGAATTCCTAGGAAAATTTCCCATGGTATTTGGTGTGATTACTGACATGATCATGGCCTACTTGATATGATCATCAAGACAAATCGAGTGTAATTAGTGGGTTGATTTGGTCCAAATTGATAAGGACAATATTAATAAAAATATCATACCATGGTTGAAACTCAATTTAGATGCTATGAACAATGAAGTTGAATATTATGCCTATAACAGTGATCAGGTCTAGGGCTAATGTTGCAAAATCTTAGTATAGCATTGTAGATGCCATGTATCATGAACTTGCCTTGTATTACACTACAATTTATTATTGTGTTGTATGGTTGAGTTAGGGTTGTACTTATTCCATTAGAGTATGGTTGTGTGAGTGTTTGGAGGAGCTAATTATGTTGATTTTGAGAAGCTGGTTGTTGTGTTATTGTTGCGGAAGAGGAACCCTTATGAAAATGAATGAAAGCATGGTCCATGTTGTTTGAGATGGCTACGGCCTTAGGAAAGTGTTGGTTTCTAATATAGGGAGTCGGGGTTGCTATCTAGTAGTTGTCAGTGAAGCGATATTGAGGAGGTTAGGGCCTCCAACAAGTGGTAGCTTGCTAAGATATGGATTTGTGGATTGATAGATAGTAATGGCCAATGAATTGATATTAAGGAAGTTGCGGCCTCTAGAAAGTGATGGCTTGGTAAGATAGGGAGTTCGGGCTTCCTAGCTGGTAGTGGCCAATGAATTGATATTAAGGAGGTTGGGGCCTCTGGCAAGTTTTTTCTTGCTAAGATAGGGATTTGGGGCTTCCTAGATGGTTATGGCCAGTAAAGTAGATATAGAGGGAGTTGGGGCTTCCTATTATGTTGGGTCCAACAAATCTATGTTAAGGGAGTGGTTTCTCCTAGCTAGAGGCATCTAGAAAACTGATGTAAAAGGAGAGATTAAAATTGATAAGAATAAGACAAGCAACGAAGAAGTACGATGGTTTTTCTCCCCTTGAGGGTTTCCACTTAAAATCCATGGTGTTGATTTGTGTTGCTACTTTCAATTGATTTGACATTTACTGCATGTTTAGTTTCGATGATTATGTGGTATGATACTAGTTAACTAAGTTTTTAATTGATTGATTAATGTTTTAGAAAAAATGGTTAATGTTGATACAATCAACATTATACTAATTCACCCCCCCTCTTAGCATAACTAAGTTTCCAACACCACTTCTATGACCCTAGATACGGTGACAACCTTAGACTTGGCATCAGGGTTAGCTACATGGCCGAATTGCCAAAGTTTATGATGCATGGCATTTGTTAGTTATTTAAGTGAGTACAAGGTTAATACATTGGGAGTTATGAGCTTGAGTGTTGGAGGTTACCTTCATGTGAGTCGAGAGTCAAGTTTGGACTATGTTGCACATAGGGGTCTTTCAACCACCCACTCTAATGATAATGAGCAACCTATGTGTGTAATCATGGTGATGAATGTAGTTATTGGGTAAATTTTGATTGATAATGGGGACAATTACCTTAATTAGTGTGCCTATCACACATTCTAACTCAAGGTAACCACTCTAGACCTAACTCTCTTACCCTTTAGTTATCAAGGTTGTCTTGGGCCTTATGGGAGTCCCATTACTATTTAGTGGTTGATAGACCATGATTTTTGGTTATCTTAGATTCCTTCTTCTCTAGGTTTCAGACAATGGGTTCCATGAGGGTTTCTCGGTGGGTTTATTTACTCTATCATGTGATTTGTTACTAGGTGCTTCCTTAGGATATTTGTGATAGTTTTGGTGGTTGAGGGTCATCTATCAATTATCAATCATGGTTCCCCAATCTTTAGTTATCATTACCACTACAAACAAGCATGATTCTAACAATAAATTTCAAAGGGGATGTGTTATGACCTCATGGAAAGAGTGCTAAGTGAGATGCAAGGTAGGCTTTCTCTTTGTATTAACAAAATATTGCTATAGACAAGAAGTGTATGATGGAAGGGTTAATTAGCCTAGTTTTTCTAGATCTCATGACACCAAGGTTTTTAGATCCACATAACTATATTGGATTGAAAAAACCTTGGTTTCCGTAGCTATGGAAAAGTAAGAGGCTTATGAGCTAGAATCTCTAGATAGAACAAGGAGGTTGGAAGCCAAGTTTACTATTTTTTGTAGAGTATCTTTTGGGAACAAATTCAATGTGTATGGTGAACACTCAGATAAGGAGGAGGAAATGATGGAACTCATGCATCCCTTCATATCTCTAGGAATTAATTAACACTGCATTATCATCAAAGACAAAAAAGAAGAGAGGGAACTTATAAAAGAAAAAAATTTAATATAATTTAATATTTTTTTACTAAAATAATATAATTTGAATTTTTTTTTCAAAATTTTTATCATGATTTTAAAGATAATTAGAAATAACAATCATAACTTATAAAACTTGGCAATCAAATCCAAAACACAAATCTTACAAACTCAAACTCATTAACACATTCTCTAAAATCCCCTTCATGAAATTATTCACCAAATTTTCATTTTTATAAATTTACTTAATGCTTTAAAATAACTTACAAAATACCCAAAAGAAAACTTGGAAATCAAATCCAAAACACAAATATTACAAACTCAAACTCATTAACACATTCTCTAAAATTCCCTTCATGAAATTATTGACCAAAATTTCATTTTTATAAATTTACTTAATGCTTTAAAATAACTTACAAAATACCCAAAAGAAATGTTCAAACTCATACCATTGAATAGTGAATATGATATTATAACTATATAAATCCACTCCTATGTTTTTTATACTAATCCATTAAGTAATTCAAAACACAACACACACCACTATGTTAGTATACATATTATGAAAATGATTTAAATTCCAATACTAATATAAAAACTTAATTTAAAATTAAGTGTAGATACATGTGTACTTATTTCTATGCACAATTATTAGTTGATACATATTCTTTTTAAAATAAAAACAAAAGGTCATATAAATAAAAATACTATGTAGATTATAATAAAAATAGCAATAAATATAAATCGCCATAAAAGAAATCTTTTGACATTCACATAAAATTAATTATAATTATAATTATATATATATATATATATAATATATATATATATATATCACTTTTGAGTATTAAAAATGTATAATTTTTATAATTTAAAAAAATATATTTTAATATAGAATTTTAACTAATTTATTTCAATATTGTGTGCGTCTGTGCGTGTCTGTGTGAGAACATGGTACACTGACTTGTACATAACAAAGGCACTCAGAGTCAGTAAGCTGGAAACATTATTAAAAGAAAAAATCAAAAGGTTTTCTTAAAGTTGACTTAAAAAATCAACCCTTATAGGTGCTCCATAGACAATTATTTTCACCCTCACAACTTTTTCTTCAATAGCCATGAGGGTCAAAAAAAGCCCAATTAGCAAATCAGGAGCCACATTTTGCTTGAAAAACACTCAAAATCTTGACATGATAGGCTAGCTATTCAAGTATTGAGACTTAAGAAGCCTTAATGGAAAGAATATGGTAGTTATCATCTCATTTATGAGCCAAAAAACCACATCGATGAGCCATAGGAGGAGAGAGTGTTCAAAAATTCTATAAATGAAAAAGCATGGAGAGCCAAAAATAAGAGTCGTGCATTATTATGCTGCCAAAATGTTAACGTGATAATTTCATTTGAGTTAGCAGGATACTTTCAACCTATTATATTAGCTAAGGATATACCCAAAGTGCAGTGTAATGTTTAATGGAAATTAACAGATCTAACCCTAGTTTATTCCTATACAAGCAAGGAACATCCACACTTATACATGATATTATAAGGAAAGAGTTTCAAGCTTGGTACTTGGAACCTTCGAAGATTGGTGAATTCTTTTGGTCTTAATATAGAGGGAGACTCACCACTAATATTCCTTGGCCCCTTAAAATTAATCATCAACGCCGAACGTCGCGCTCTTGCTCCCACCGTTGCTTGCAACTTGTGATTTTGAATCGGCCCTCGGCCTCTCGGCATGGCCCCTCCAGAGGCTCCACCGAAGGAGGCAGCTCTTCAGCAAGCATTCTCCGACCTAGTCCGATCTTTACTTCCACAGCGAACTCGCCCCACAATTTCGAAGTTTGTGAAAAAGCTTGATGGGTTGCAGGAAGTTTCTCTACCTCCAACCTTACCCCGTATGGCTGCCCTTGCCTTGGCAGAAAGAGGTCTTATTAGACAATTTACAGGACTCTGGCCCTCTCCAAAAATAGTGCAGAGGTGGGTGGAAATGAATCTCTATCAGATTCTGTGGTAAAGGATACTTTACATTTCATTTTGAAACAAAGGAAGATAAGGACTTGATCTTCTGTAATGGGCCTTACTTCATAGATTCCAGGGGACTATACCTCAATAAATGGACACCAGACTTTGATCCGGAGCTGGACATTCCTAGTGCTATGCCTGTTTGGGTCCGACTTTCTCACCTCCCCATGCACTGCTGAGGAGATGAATCAGTGCATGCTATTGGGAATGCTGTTGGGAAATACATTGATCGGAGCGAACCTAAAGACAACATGCAGGCCTGTGCTCACATCTATGTAGAAGTTGATTTGGGAAAAGGCTTGCCAAAAGCCATCAAGCTCAAGGTTGACGACTGGACTCACATTCAGCAGCTTGACTATGAGCAGATCCCCTTCAAGTGCAAGGTATGTCACGAATATGGTCACTTTGCCAATCATTGCACTAAACTTCTTAATGTTGAAAACTCTCCACAAGAAGAGCAATGGGAAACAGTTAAAAAAAAAAAAGGCAACCCCTAACCATAACCCATCTCATGAAGCTGGGCCTTCCTCTCGTCCTCCCCCCAATCCCCCTCCCTCATCTCCTCCCCGTATTCATCCCACCCTCCCCTTTTCCCCAATCGCCAGCCTGATCCCCATTCCTCCTCTCCCTCCTCCAACCCCTTTTACATCCTCTCTCCTCCTGAGGGTCCCCCTACTCCAGTGATTCAATCTGTCCCTTCAGACTCTCCCCTTCCCCTGACTATCTCCTCATCCCTCCCATCTAATACCCCCCCTCTTAGAATCACTAGAAGCAATTCTAAGGAGCATGGTTCCACCCTTGACAACCAAAAGAAGCCCGGAAGAAAATCTGCCAAACAACACAGAGATGAAAACGCGTAAAAAGATATAGCATTGGGTCTTCAGAACCCCATAGAATCCTATATATAAGGGCAAATAGACAGGGACTTAGTAAAAAAGGACTAGGGAGGAAGAGAAACTCCTCGCATCCCTCATCTGAAATGATGAAAGTACTCTCTTGGAACAGCAGGGGATTAGGGCACCCCTCCAAATCAAATGCCTTAAAAGATCTAATTAATCAAGAAAGACCAGAGATTGTTTTACTTCAAGAAACAAAACAGGGACAGTTAGAAATGAATAAAATTATTGAACAGCATAAGCAATACAAAGGATGTGTGTGTGATTCTAGAGGAGCTTCAGGAGGAATCACTATGCTCTAGCATCAAGACAAATGGAATAATACAACAGAAATAGTAGAGCAGCATTGGATAAAGATTGTACTGAAGAACAACATGAGCAGTCAACAGCTTGTCATCTACAATGTTTATGTTCCGAATCACTATAGAGATAAGGAAGCTTGTTGGGATTCCCTCAGCAACAATATGGCGGAGGAAGATAACAGCAACATAATTTTAGGTGGAGACTTAAATCTCATCCTGCATGCTAATGAAAAACATGGAGGAAGCTTTACTCCTGATCCTTCTAGAAATCAGCTGGAGAATGTAATGCAGCTTGGAGATCTTGTTGATATAATCCCAAAGAATCGTAAATTCACTTGGAGCAATCGCAGGTTGGGGAAAGCAATATTATGGAAAAGCTTGATCGAATCCTGGTAAATGTGTCCCTGCTCTCCACTTTTACAGTTGTCTATGCTTCTATTCTTCCCTTTGCTACTTCAGATCATTACCTCACTGCTTTAACCATTGAATCCCACTGCCCCCTGGGCCCTATCCCTTTTAAATACAACCCTTTATGGAATGACATTGCAGCAGCAAAAGATCTAATCCAACAAACTTGGCGTCAGCATGTTGAAGGCTCACCAAGTTTCATATGGGAAAGCAAACTCAGGAACGTAAAGAATGCACTCAAGGATTGGGCAAAAACTCAGTATAAAGAACCGGAAGCAAAGAAATGAGAAGTGAAAGCTAAATCGAATATTTACATCATGTAATGGAAAACCAAGAGTACCTTCAGGTAGGGAAAAACCATGAAGAAAATCTCTATAGTCAATTATATAGTATCAGAAGAGAAGAAGAAGAAAAATGGCGAATAAAATTAAGGCAGGTTTGGTTGAAAAGTGGGGACAGGAATACAGCCTTCTTCCACAAGCAAGCAACAGTTAGACAAATCAGGAACAACATAACAACTATCACAGATAGCACAGGCATTCAGCACAACGATCAAGCTGCTATAAAAAAAAGCGGCTTCAGAACACTTCAAAGAGCTCCTATCTGAAAAAGGGGAAGAAGAAAACTATGCTGATCTTTTACAACATATGCCAAATAAGATCATAGCAAAAACAAATGAAAGACTGATCGAAGAGATAAAGGAAGAAGAAATCAAGGGAGCCATCTGGGGCCTCCAGCCTGACAAAGCTCCAGGACCAGATGGCTTCCCAATCTACTTCTATAGGGAGCACTGGGAAACTATCAAAAAGGATCTCATCAAATATTTCAAATGGATGCAGAGGAAAAATAAAATGGAAGGCTACACAAATTCAACCCATCTAGCCCTCATCCCCAAAGAGAACTGCCCATCTAATTTTTCTCGTTTCCGTCCCATATACAATTCTTCTTATAAAATCTTCACAAAAATCCTTGCTTCCTGTCTCAAGCCTCTCTTGCCAATGCTAATTTCTGAAAATCAGGGCGCTTCATGACAAATAGGCAAATCTCCGACTCCATCCTATTAGTTCAGGAAGCCATCCACTCAAGCCACTCTAGGAGCAAAAAGGGCTTCATCCTAAAATTAGACTTGGCAAATGCTTTTGACAGGGTCCGCACTCCTTTCTATTTGCTACTCTTCAAAAAATGGGCTTCACTTCTTCATTTATCGACCTCATAAGAGCTTGTATCTCTGGACCTTGGATCACCCCCCTTGTCAATGGTAGGCCTGGCCCTGCCTTTCAATCTTCAAGAGGATTGAGGCAAGGTTGTCCTCTTTCACCCTATTTATTTATCTTATTGGCTGAATCCTTCAGTTGCGCCCTTGACCATAAGCGGCAGGCAGGTCTCATTACTAGAATCAAATTTGAAGATGGAGTTAAAAACATTAATCACTCCCAATTTGCTAATGACACCCTGCTGATAGGAGGGGCATCTGCAATAATAGCTCAAAGATTCAAAACTCCTTTAGATAAATTTATGAGATATTATGGGGGAATGATAAATCACCTCAAAAGTTGCATTTATGGTTGGAATGCTTCAACTCAAACACTCCAAAACATATCCAACATCTTTGGGGTGTCGTGCAAGTTAAATGGGGACCACTTCAGCTATTTGGGAATGCCAGTGAGCATGGGACGTGCTAGAGCTGAAATATGGGAAACAACTCTAGAAAAATTGAAAAGAAAAGTTCAGAAGTGGGGATCCACCTGGCTTAACCCAATTGGCCGATTGGTTCTCCTTAAATCAGGCCTTTCTTCTCTTCCTCTATATCAGTTCTCCCTAGTTCAAGCACCAGCCTCATTCCATCGCAAAATCGAAAGTATTCTCAGATATTTCTTATGGCTGGGTGGAAAAAACGAAAAGAAAAAATATAACTTGGTTAGTTGGAAACAAGTTATTCAAAGCCAGGAAAAAGGAGGGCTTGGAATCAGATCTCCAATGCTCACAAACTTAGCCTTTGGTGGCAAGATAGTTTGGAGATTACTAGAGGATCAGCAAGCTTGGTGGAAAAATGTCATTGAGGCCAAATATCTCAACAGCCCAAGGCAGCAACTTCTAACAAGTGAAATACCCATCAGAAGTAGCACAAGCATTTGGAAACTTTGCAAAAAATCCATCTCCTTTATGGCACAAAATGTCTCAAAGGTCCCCAAAGGTGGCAACAAAATCAACATTGGAGCCAATAAGATTATGGGAAACCAAGCAATCAACAGTCGTCCAGGTATGGAACCAATTCTCGTCTTTCTTCAAAGCAAAGGAATATATCGCTTAGATCAAATTTCTCAATGGGATATAAATACTCAGGCCTGGAAGGGATGGAGCTTCCCTCCCATCCCTGATAATCTCAAAGAGAACAACAATTTTCAGATTCATCTTCATAGCATCGCACCTATAATTAAAAATGGCAATGATGGATTCCGATGGGATCCCACGGGCTCCAGCAATTCAATACAAGAAGGTTATCATTATTTGTGTAATAGGGACCACCCGACTCCTCTATGGATGTATTGGAAAGTAGTTTGGAAATTTGAAGCCATTCCTAAAGTAAAATTCTTCATGCGGACCCTCTTAAAAGGGAAGACCCTCACTTCAGAAAATTTGCAAAAGAGAGGTATTGTTGGACCCTCCCGATGCCCAAATTTTCAATAGGCAGAAGAGACTATTCAGCATCTTTTCATCTCGTGCCCCTTTGCTATCTCTTGCTGGAAAAGCATTGCTCCAAACGACACTTTCACCTGGAATCCACAACAGTCCATCGGTGAAGTCTTAAGCAACTGGAAGAAAAGCTATCCTTGGCAACCCAAAAAAAGCAACATTGCCAAGAGGGTGTGGGATGCCCTCCCATATGTTCTCTTATGGAAAATATGGATTGCTAGGAACCGCAAGGTTTTCAAAGATCAAGGAACCTTAACCAAACAACTTTGTAGTAAGGCTAAAAGCCTTGCGATAGAAACCATTGCTGCCAAAAGAATAAAGAAAATCGATATGGCCAGCCTTTGTATCGAAGAGAGAGATTTCATCAGGAACCTGATAGGCAAGAACAGTATCCTCCCATCAGCAAACACCTACAGTAACTTGTTCAACACCCTCAGCCACAATTGGAAAATGAGATTAAAGTAGGATGAATTTAATGAATGGCTTTGCAACAACAACTCTTATACCCTTTTCTTTGATGGTGCCTCCAAGTCAAATCTGGGAGCTGCAGGGGCAGGAGGAGTTATCTATACACCCAATGGCGAACCCTTAGTCACCTTTGAGTGGGGACTGGGAAATCTTTCAAATAACAGAGCAAAGGCTTTGGCACTCTACCAAGGCTTATACCAACTTCAAATCCATGGAATCAGGGAAGCGTTGATATTTGGAGACTCCGCTACTATTATAAGTCTTATGATTAATAAGCACAAAGCCTCCAACATTTTCACACAGCAACTCATCAGCAGATGTCAAACCATGATCAATCAAACCTGGGAGCTAAAATTTTTCCATATTCTTCGCACCTTAAATCGAGCAGCAGACAAACTCGCCAGTCAAGCGTGTAACCGAACTAAAGGAAATATTCTCTGCAACAATGAGGATATTTTTCAACACCTCCCCTGATCTTCCTCATGATTTGTGACAATCCTACTGAGCTTGATACTTACCGAAATTTTAGGGCATACCCTAACAAAATCCATTGCAATCCCGATGTGGCTAACTCTCTGCCACCGAAAATCTTACCTCCTAATCCCATAGTCTTCACAACTACTTTGATATTTGGTCGCTCATGTGGAATCCATGAATCCACTACCTCTCACCGCGTGAGTCTGTCCCCCCTCTCTAGCAGCCCGCTCGCCATAAATACCTAGGCCCATCGTCTTCAGGCCTTCATCTCTACCAATGTTTTTTCCGCTGCTGCTGCGCTCATTTTCGATCACAGCTGCTCCTCAGCGCTATCTGCTCGTGTCAGTACCCCTCGTAATCCTTCTTATTCCTCTGTAAATTTTCTGACTCCTCTTCGTAGCTCCTCCCTTATTCCTCTAGTTGCTTCTGCTCCCTTTGTGTTTTGTTGGCCTTCGTTCCCTACCACGCCTTCTCTATTCAATTCAATCCTCCCTTTCATGCTAGAACTATTAAGGGTCAGTTCAATCTTGCTCTATTCTCAGGCAGCCTGTTCACCTGCTCCTCCAGCTGGCTCTCCCTATTCTGGAAGCTCTCAACGGCCTTTTCCCAGTTCCCTGACCATTCATCTTTCCCGCTACTCTGTTCTTCAAATCTTCTGCCCTGACACTCCTGTTATGGTTGCAACAGCTACTTCTTGGCGCAGTAATTTTCCAGCGCATCATTAGAACAGAGCCAAAGCTTCTCAGATGGCTCATAATGAGGACTGCCTGCACTGCCAGGATCTCCAGGAAGAATTGGAGCAAATCAGAGTGCATCAGCGAGTTTTGGATGAAAAGATTGATTCTTCCACTCGGATAATCAATGCAAAGTATGAAGCAGACTTAAATCTCTTTCTCCATCATGTCTCTTCCCTGCAAGAACAATTCAATACCTTATCCAACGTCTGCGCTCATATTCAAGAATCTATAGATATCCTTAAATATATGATGGAGAAGCTCAATGCTCCAAGCGCCAGCTGTTCCAACATCAAAATCATTGAACAAGAAAGTAAACCAGAAGAATCTATTGTGCAACATATTAGTCACATAAATATAGATTAGGATGTTTTGTAAAGTCTGTCTACTCCTTTTCCAGTTCGTCAGAATCTACTCGTATTAGTTTCTTTCAAGTTAGAAAATTCAGTAAATTAGCATAATGTTGTAATGTAGTCCAACTGTAAGCTCAACCTTCGAGCTTAGCCTCCCAATATTTTTTGAAATATAAACAACAGCGAAACTTGTTAAAAAAATAATATAGAGGGAGACTCACTCCTAATTGAAGATCTTGCTTTCAGCTGCCACAAATGAAGACCCTACACACATACACTAATAATAAAGAACACAATAGCCTTCCTCAAAGGGCTTGTCATCCTAAAAACAACATGTACAAGCAAAGAACATGATCAAATCACAAGCATATACTACAAGAAAAAAGGTCATTGATAAGGGTCATGTTTGTGATGGACCTTTAAGGTTCGTCACCAATGTCTCATATGGTGACGGTCTTTTAAAAAGCGTTGCTGTAAGTGTATATAGTGATGGTCCTTTAAGGTTTGTCACCAAAGCCATTTTCAATGACACTTTTGGTGAGTGTCGTTAAAGGCCCATCACTAATTCTCTCTTTGGTGACACTTTTGGTGAGGGTTGTTAAAGGCCCATCACTAATTCCCTCTTTGGTGACACTTCTAGTGACGATCTTTTATTGACCCTCACTAATGCTCTTTTTGGTTACTTTTGGTGACGGTCAAAAAATGTTCGTCATCATTGATCATTCCAATGAGTTTTTGATGACGTTTCATGCCTGTGATGGACCTTTAAGGTCCGTCACCAATGTACATATGGTGATGGTATTTAAAAAAACATTGTTGTAAGTGTATATAGTGATGGTCCTTTAAGGTTTATCACCAAATCCATTTTCAATGACACTTTTGGTGAGGGTCGTTAAAGGCCCGTCATTAATTCTCTCTTTGGTGACACTTTTGGTGAGGGTTGTTAAAGGCCCATCTCTAATTATCTCTTTAGTGACACTTCTAGTGACGATCTTTTATTAACCCTCACAAATGCTCTTTTTGGTTACGTTTGGTGAGGGTAAAAAAATGTTCATCATCATTGATCATTCCAATGAGTTTTGATGACGCTATGTACCTGTTACTATATTTTTTGTCAAAAGATAATGATTTAAGACCATTGTTGTGGAGTCTTTTTCATTATGTGTCCAAGGTCATAGTGGTTATAGTTAGTCAATTTGTTAAGAAGTAATTAGTGTGTATCATTTCCCTCAAGTCATAAGAATATAGTTTTCCTATGAGTCAACACATGATTCATCTCTATTAGGTTTATTATCTAGCAAATTTCCTTTAAATAAAGTTCCACTAGTGTGTGTAGGAAATATATTATTTAATACATAATCAAGCTCTGTCAATTCTATTAATGAGAGAGACCTAGCACTCCTCAACACTCATGGCACACCTTAACATGCTTTTGAACAATACATTAACATTCCTTGGCACCTCACATGTCTTGGAACATCTTTGTACCTAGAACATCTTGCCATGAGTAGGATGCCCAAGCACATGTTGGCATGACCTAACATAGCATAACACTCCCCAATCATGTGTTGGCATGCCCTGTAGTTCCTAGCATGCCCTGGAACACCTTGGCATAATATTACATTGACAAACATTAGCACTTTGCACACATTGGCACTTGGCATGTATTGGATTAACATATTATTAGTGTCCCTAGCATGCCCCTTTTGAAAAAGATAAAGTCTTGACTTATTAACCCTCTTATATGTTCATTTCCTTACATTTTATCTTGGTTATTTCTTGTGTTGCCTTGAAACTCCTTAAAGCATATTGGCATACTCTAGCACCTTGCACATCCTAGCATGTCTTAGCACCTAGCATGCCTTGGCACTATTTGGCACATGTTAGCATGCCCCGAAACTACCTAGCACACTCTAGCACTTCTTGACATGCCCTGATATTCCCTGGCATGCCTTACCCATGCTTAGCATACCTTGTTACTCCCTCCTTGGCATGACAACTGGCACTCATTGACACTCCCAGACACACCCTCATATTCAGTCACTTCAATGCATTTTTACCTAGTGCTCCCTTGTGTTTTCCTAGTACTCCCTAACACTCCTCAACATGCATTGGCACTCTCTAGAACACCTTAGCACTCTTCGATATGCTATGTCACTTCATAGCATGCATCACACTCCCTAACGCACATTAGCACTTGGCAAGTCTTATCATGTTTGGCATGCGTTGAGATGACTTGGTATGCTTTGGCATGGTTTAATATTAAAGTTATTTGAGATCAATTATTGGAAACTAGATGAAAAGAAATAGAGGAAGATTTGGCACTTAGAATGCATTGACACTTGGTACTTGGCACCTAGTTTTGGTGTGCCTAGCATGCCCCTCATGGAAAAGGTAAATTGATGACTTATTAACCCTATCATGTGTTCATTTCCTTGTAGTTTAACTTGTTCCTCCCTGTTGTTGCCTTGACAGTCCATGGCATGCATTGTTACACCCTTGTACATCTTGGCATGCCTTAGCACTTGGCACATCTTAGCTTGTTTGACATGTCTTCGTAATATCTGGCACATGTTAGCATGCCCTAGCATTCCCTAACACACCTTGGAAGTCATGATCTCACAACTAGCATTACATTTTTCCATGACTTGGGAACCTTACATTCACTAGAACACCTTGGCACTCCCTAGTTGTCATGCCCTCTGTTATCCTCCACAATGTCCCATGATGATGAGGAGATCGATGGAGGTAACCACAGACCAATATTTTGGTTTGGTAGCTAGCCCTACCAAACCAGAGAGGGCTCTCTCTATGAAATCACAGCCAAGAGATGACTGGAATGTGAAGGATTTTAGGCTAGATAACTAGGCTCAGGTGGGTTTTGGAAAATTTAGGGTTTTGTTGCTTGATAAGGGAGAAAAACCAGGTAGCTAGGTCAGAGGATCTGTTAGAGTCGGTCTTGTCAGTCCTCCGTCAGAGATCAAAACTCTTTTTGCATCTCATTTTTAGGTGTCTCACTCCATTCACTCAACTGCATTCCGCTAGAAGCATGCCATAATGTGACGGAAGGGTCTTGTCAGTTCATTCCCCTCATGTCTTGCACCTGCTGGCTTAGGTCTTTTCATCAATGTTTATTAAAATCCATGAAAGTCAATGTTTGATATTTTAATGGACAAGATTCATTTCAGTCATTAGGTCTAGGGTTTGCAAATTGTCGTTCTCAAAGTGCTTCAAAGATACTTGCAGGACAGAGGAAGGTTCAATAATTCACTAAAATTATGTTTCTGAGCAAGAAAAGATGAATTTTGGAAAACTGAGAGATTTTTTTGTCTGAAATAGGCCAAGGAAGAAAAACCTCCTTCACTTTTTACACAGGTGTCATGGTTTTAGAGAAATGTCAAAAATACAATTGCCTTGGGAGAATTGATGCACCTCTGAAGTGACCTTGGGAAAATCAAGTTTTCTCCCAGCTCGGTTAGCCAAATGACTTTCTTGATGAGTAAAATGATAACTAGACACAAAGATCTTTCCAATGAACTATCATGAGCTCAATTTGGAGTTGAGGAACACCTTCAAAAGTTGATTGCAACAGCACTTTGCCTTGAGGCAGCCTCATCTGGCACATTTTGACCAGTCTTGGGAGATTTGATTTTTGATAGAATAAATGAACTCCAAATTGAAACATTCTAGTTTGGTTGTAAATTATACTCAAATACCTTTCCAACAAGCTATCCTGCACCCAATTTGGACACCGGGAAGGCCTCTAAAAGGCTCCTGCAAAAAGGCGCGGCGCATATAGCTTTGGGCACAACGCTTAGGATTGGGAGCTCCAAATCAAGAATGGCTTGCATTTTTGGATTCAGCATGAAAAATCATGACTTCTAGTGCATGGCCAAGAAATTTGGAGCATTTTTGGGGCATTTTTGGTCATTTGACAACTTTTGGGCACAAACAGGGTTTTTCTCCCTGTGCGCCATGCCACTAGCGCGGCGCGTAGGATTGGGAGCTCCAAATCACAAATGGTTTGTATTTTTGGATTCAGCATGCAAAATCATGACTACTGGTGCATGGACAAGAAATTTGGGCATGATTTGAGTCTACAGGAGGTCAAAAACACTCAAAAAATGACCTCTCTGCCCCTATTTTGACACACAGGAAGCAGTCTTGGGAGAATGAAGATTTGGAGGGGAAAATGAGCACCAAATTCAGAAATTCCACTTGAGTTGGAAAGTAGATAGGCCAGGATTTCCAACAAGCACACTTGGGAACATTTTGGACTCCAGAAGGTACCTCAAAACAACCTCCAAAGTGGCGCGACGCATATAGAGAAAAAGGCCAAATTCACCTCCGTTTCGCGAAATTTCGATTCGCGACTTTCTCCAAGTGGGACCGCTCATATACACTTCACTTTTTTTGGCAACTAAGACAAAGTTTAAAGAGTTTGGCTTCTATCCAAGTGGCAAAGGAAGGCAAACGGTCACCCAAGCCATTTGTCATTTTTGTAACGCTGCACCTGTGGCTAATGGTTGGCTTTCCATCTCCATTTTGTAATGATTTGAGAAACTCCCCAACTCTTGGTCGTACTATTTCCTCATGGAATAGTCTATTTATTGTATGCAAACCATTTGCAAAGGGTTGGTTGATTTTAATTTCTGGGAGACTGTGGGAGAGAACTCAGTTCTTCATTGTATATTTTGACAGAGGATTAATGAAAGGCAACGACTCTGTTTCATGAGATTCATGTGGTTGTGAGTGTAGCAAATGTGTCTCTTTATGTTTCATATGTATTTCATTATGTGTCACAGTTCATTTCATCTTCATTTCCAGTGAAATTTTCTAAGTAAGATAAGGTAGAATTCATATTTATTGCTCTGCCTGTGGGAAAGTTTCACGTATGTGTTCTTCTTTTGTTGAAAAGGATTCATGTGTTTATGCCCTTTTCACCCTCCTAAACAATCTTTCCGTTCCACATTACTTCAAATTTAATTGCTAGAATTTCCGCCTGTCTTGCCTCACGAAGTAATCTGTGCCTTTGTGTTAAATTCTCTGCTCATTGTTGTTCGTTGGTCCCATACATCCCAAAAACCCAGTCATTCATAAAAATTTGTTTCTTGTATCCATATTTATTTACTAGCCTAAATTCAATATTTCACTGTAAGTCATCTCAAGCCATATCGTTTATCTATTCACTGAGTGTGACTCGGAGAGAGCCCTCTCCTGTTCTGGTAGGGCTAGCTACCATACTGAGCGTGGTTTGTGGTTACCCTGAATTTTGCCTTCCTTCAGCCTAAGGCAGATTTAGGTGCTAACAGGATCAAAGGGTTACAACAACAAAGATATAAAGGAGCAAGTTATCATTACTTTTGTGATGGATCTTAGGGTTTGTCAGTGTAGTGTAGTGTTTAGAATAAGCAAAAGGTTTTAATGAGCATGAAACATGAATTCATTAAGCAAGAAAGAAAGTAACACATAATGATTTTTCCATCAAAACAGACCTTTATGCAAAGAATTATGTTTATAAACTGTAAGGAAAACCATTGAATAATTGATGAATGGAAAGAGAAGATGAATGTCTTTCAAATAAAGCTATAACAGAGAAAAAAACAACATCACAAACTTACTGCACATGAATTCCTAGATAATAGTTGCAAACTATGTCCTTTGATTTCCATAAAATGTCCAAATATAAGCTACAATAGTACTTCTCTCCTCTGAAATCCAACCTGTTCTATCACTGAGAAACTGATACATAAATACCAAAACAACATCTCCCCACTCTCAGGGGTCGAATACGTGACTCTAGGAACTGTTCCATGAGTTGTTCTAACCAAACCCTAATGTTTATGAAAGTTAAAAATAACTTCTACAATTAACTTTGACTCCAACCTCTCTCATAAATGAGCTCAAATTTACATCAAAATAGCTTACAAAGACTAACCACACATTATTTACATTTACTTTTACCCCTCACATTCATCGACTTCACCCTTTTGATGCTTACCAAAGCCAAACTAGGGACTATAAAAAATTACACAGTGAAAATTTTACAAAAATCTCATAAATTTCCAGGTGCATAGCGAGCTATTGGAGGCCATTTTTGAGTGCGTTTCTGAAGTCCAAATCCAGATCTGAAGCCTGCACTACAAGAAAAAAGGTCATTGCAACGTTTTTCCTGGATAATTCTAGCTCCTTTGGGTCAGTTGGCTTCTTGATGGATTTCTCGGCGAACTCCCCGATCTTGTTGACCTGCAAGACCAACTTCATCCTTTTCTTCCATGGACTATAGTTGGACAATCCCTCCAACTTGTCCTCATACTGGAGACCAACTTGTAATTTCGACATTGCCACTTACAATGTGATAGATTGGGATGAAATAATTTCCATATATATATTTATTAAATAGATTATAAAATGTTAATCTAACAACAACTATCATGCATGATGTTCGTGATGAAATGCCATACGATTTTAATTTTTTCCTTGTGTGATAACTGGCAGGAAAGGGATGTTTTTGTTGTTTAGAATGCATCAATTAGATTGAAATCACTTCGATGCTAATATTAAAGAGGCCCGAGTTAATCTATGCTATATTTGTTCAACCCTTGATGGGCATGTTATTTCTCCTCTTCCTAGCTCATTTTGTAATGATTAATTTGGTTGTTTGCTTTGAACTTTCTACATCCCCATTTCTCCCTTTGTTTCATTTTAGTGTTATGCAATTTTTGAGTCTGTTAGTGATTCTCTTATCTGATTGCTAACATAATCGGTCATATTGTGAAAGAGGGCATCCAGTAGAACACATCTCACACCATTTTGGAACATTTGAGTGAAGCATGGCATTGTTGGAAGGCAAACATCTCCTGGAAGGTACATGTTGTAATAGAGATTTTAATCAAGCATGACAAATTTGATTGTTTTCTTTATTTATGTTATTTGTTATATCTCAAGTTTATAAATAAGATAACCACTTTGGTACTCCAGGTGCCTGGCCTATCAGTGCCAATTGAGAATATGATTCTTCATTATGTAAAATAAAAAATGTACTAGTGGAATAATGTTGCTCATTATAATTGTGAACATATAAGGCGTAGTGCAACTATGGACAAGATAGTCTGTCGGAAAAATCTAGGAAAGTTCACATATCTTTGGTTGAAAGAAAAGCAGGCATTCTTTTATTTCCCCTACACTATATTGAATGGACAGTTTCTAACGTTCAAGATTGAAGAGGTTTATAAACTACTAATCAATTATGTTGATTTATTAACAGGAATGGCAACATGATTACTTGAAAATGGCCCCTATGTAACACCTGAAGAAGTTGTGTCCATCTATACCACTATCATGCATTGGCTGGAATCGAGGACAATTCATAATATATTTATACTCAACGGTTCTCTATTTTTTTTGCTTAAGAAATGAATATTTATATTTCCATAAAGTTAGCATAGTTGATTCAGCATCTGTGATAAGCTATTTGCCTTTCTAAGATTATTTTTCCTACCCTTGTTTATCCGTTTGTTTCTCAAAATTTTGCATTATGGAATTGTTGCCTATTTCAAAATGTACGAAACTTAGCTCTAACTAAGCTTTACTATCACTATGCATACTACTTTCAAACATGCTTGTAGATTCCCAACATGAATATGCTTTAATCTTGGAAAGTTACAACGGTCGCCTTATAGCTTCATTGGATGTCCGTGGCATGATAGTGAGGACTTCATCACTCCTCTGCTTTTCATACCACTTCAAATTGATATTGAATGAAGGTAATCCATAGGTTTATACCTCTGATCTCTGTCTTGGTCCCCTTGCCATTAATGACTTCCATCTACCTAGTTTGTGTCTATCACCTCTCCCAGCCTTCTCCCTACATGAACAATCCCTATCTTGCAGTGGATTGATCTACCTTATTATTAATCTCATATTTATAAGAGGGTTGTTTCACACTCCCAAAAATTCCATCATTAGGGAGGTGAGGGGGGACTTAAGGTCCTTCACTTCCTTAATCACATTATTAATCTTAATAAGCTCAAGATTCGATTCTCCAACAATGGCTTGGTTGGCTAGCCAATCCACCGACTTAGTCTATGACTTACCTGTGTGTGAGAACTTGGAACTTAGAAGGACACCTTAATTCATTATAAATCCCTCAAAAGCCAACATATGTTTCCATCAGTGAACCAATTATTTACTCTATCCATTATGTCCAAGATGAAACCTTGTGGTCAGGGAGATGCTTTGAGATGGATGCTATGTATTTTTCCTTATGATGAGTTTGAAAGAGATAAATTTGGATTGTGTTCTCTTCCTTAGGTTGTGGGTTGTGAGACCTATGGATTGGTTGGGAAGAATGATTTTGAGAGAGAATGAAAAAATACCTCCCAAGCTAAGAGGGAGTGTTGGAAAATTAAGCAGTTATGGTTGACATTTTTCATTGGAAACATGAAGAAGAAATGTATTTTTGGCATCTCAAGTCAACCCATCTTAGCTCCAATACAAGTTGACTCCAAGAAGACATCATGTTTTCCATACTAAGGCTAATTATCCCTCACATACACCTATAAATTAGAGCTCGTTGATCTTCATTTCACCATCTATCCAACACAACAATGAGGTATGCAATTACAAACAAGTTTGGTCTTCTATTACAGAGATATCCACATATGCGAAGACAATAAAGAAGTTTCTTTTTTACCTCAGTTTGGATTTGCTTCAAGGGTTCGTTGACAATAGTGACTTGGGCAAGCTGTGGGATCATCTTAATCTCTGTTTTATTGATTATTTTGAGGTTGAAGCTACAAAGAAGCTTGCTCTTTTATGTGACATACTCTAGAAGATTGACGAAGGGTTTTAGGGCCAAATTCTTGACAATTCATTGGCAGACTTTTGTGGTAACTACAGTGAGGATTTCAACCTACTTTCACAGTGATTACATGCCCATATTTTGGCCTCCTTATGCAAACCCTCTCATTGGATAAAAGTGGAATCTCTCTCTCTTTCTTTCTGAATACTTTGATTGGGTATCTCATTGTTGATTGTTTCTAAACAATGCGAAGTATTTATGAAGCGTAGAAACAATGCAATACTTATTTGTGGATAGTTTAAGGCATCTTATCTTGGGCTACCTATTCTACATGTGCAATGAAAGAAGCTTCATAAGCTCAACATCAATAAAATCATGATAAAAATTTGTCATGTTTAGCTTTCCCCTAAAGCTTGCGAGAAAAAAAAACAACTACAACAACCCAACAATTGCTATATTCAAACTTGGCCAAAAGATGATTTATATAAGATGGACATACCAACATGCAAGAGCCTCTTGTATTCCAATTTTGCATAGTCATGCCATCACAATTGATAAGTAATGTTGTGTCAAGACTTACACCATCTCCTTCTAAAGCCTTCAAAGGAGAGCTCCTTTAACATATGATTGTTGTGTCACTATTTCCCATTGCAGTAATCCAGTCCTTAAAATCATACAATAATTCCTAATCTCTATACATCCAACTGACACCCTCAACCATCCAACTCCTTCTTGTTCACAAGAGGGTTTCTCCTCGAAAACGCCAACACCATTATCAACATCAACTCGACCTTCTTCAATCACCAGGGCAAGGCTCCCCTTCACTAGTTTGCCCAAGGAGGGTGAGGCCAATGACACTTGAGATGAAGGACAAGTAAGAAAACAAATAAGAGAAAGTTGCAACTTCTGAAACTTTTGAAAACCCCAAGAAAGTCGTAACACATTGTATGTCTACCTCCGATCTCTGGGATGAAACAAAAACTAAACTCAGAGCTAGAGAAACCCAAGAAGAGTTTTGTAGCCTCTGACAAACAACCTCAGGTTCTGAGCTGGCCGAAACTAGAAAATCCAAACAATGCGCAATTAGAGTAGGGCTTAGGGCCTCCAAAACGCTAAATCACCACCCTATTGAATTCTTAATTTTTCTTTCTAAAGACCTGGTAGGCCCGGAAACCGTGACATGGTGACCTTTGGATTTGAATTCCAAATGCAAATGGATAAAATCCTTGGGACTTTCCCATATTTTTGAAAACCCCCTCCTCCAATGCATAATTCACCAATTCCTCCTTCATTTGGGTCTGATAGGAAGAAACCAACATCTTATTTGAAAAACATATTTGATGAGTAGTTGTGTGTCTTCAAAGGGTTTATCATGGCGAATATCTATGTACTTAAATAATATATATCACGTGGATAAAAGCACATGGCTATCATTTAACTTATTTTGTATTTTGACAAGGATATCAGAGACTGACATTGTCCACAACCCATTCACTCTTCATCAAAATTAAGCCTTTCTCTAGTCTAAAACTCCACATCCCTTTCTTCGCATGCATTTTTTTCCATGGGCCCCTAGGGTTTCTCAATTGTTGAATCCCTCTCCCATGGTAGAGATGGTGTAATGTCCTCTTTAACATTTTGAAAATAAAATAAAATAACATAAAATTAATGATTTTAATAATAATTGTAAATTAATTATAATTAATAATTAAACCAGTGTAGATCATCTTAACTTTGGATCTACCAAACACCAAGAGGGAGAAATCGAATCTCTTAAGGTGCAAACCTCTTTTAGAATAAAAAGATATTTGATCCCTCTAAACACTTAGTAGATCCAAAGTTAAGATAGATATAGATTAGTCATATACAATGAAAATAATAATAAAAATTGAAAAAACAAAATAGATTTCAAATTCAACATAATTTCTACATTTATTTTGAAAAATATTAAAAAATAACTAAAATAATATTTATTATACTCAAATATTTGTTTTTTAACATTATGGCAAAAGATTTTGACCCTTACTTAAAATGCTTTTGACTCATTTCCCACTCCACATTTTAAAAGGGTAGGGCCAAAACACTTGAATTTTAACACATTTGAATTTCATTTTCAAACTCCACTTCAAAAGGCAGTAGTCTATAACGCGACTTTTTGAAAGTTTTTCCGGCAGATTTTTCCGGTCAAAATCCGGCAGCAATTCATTGGAATCCCAAGTTTGATAGCTAGTTTTTGCACAATCAATGGCTCCCAGGGATTTTTCAAGGCGCTGAATCCAAATATGCAGTTAAAAAACCATTTTAACTGCTAAAAATCAAGATTTAACCTCATTTTTTCCGCCGGATTCCATTACCGGAATCTCCAAAAAGTCGCATTATAGACAACTCCCTTCAAAAGGGTATGGACAAACACTTCAATTTTAACTGGGTATGGCCAAGGATTTGGGAAAACGAGACATGGATAACATTCCCGTTAACAACACAATAAAGCAGCGCTGGACGAGGAAGCCTAAAAACTCTCTCATTGATAAACAGTGTGCATTGGAAAGTTCGAAAAGATTATGAAGCAATGAGAGTTCGATAGGAAAAGATGAAGAAGCGATTATCCAGTTTCAAGAAGAAGAAGGCGGCCGTCAAGATGGAGGAGGTCTATGAGAAGGTAAGTGTTTAAGAAATTATTGTCTGTTTATTGTAGTTGCCATGGATGATTAGACTTGAGTAGCTGTGATGTAATCTACTGTGTAGTTTATTTTTTGGATGGGGTAGATGAACCTACTATAAGGGTCCTGAAAAAAACTGACTGTCACAGACACTAATAACCAACTAAAAAAAACTGACTGTCACATACACTAATAACCCACTAAATCTTTTTCATCAGCATGGCTTCATTGGGAAACTTGAAGGTATCGTGGCATTGATGAGGCACACTGATTTTAGATCACACTCCTTTATGCCAATGCCAGTAATAATTCTCGATTCAACACAAGGAAGTGGGCATAACACCAAGTAGATTTGTGGGCATTTTTTGAATAGGTTTCCATAAATCAGACTTGGGAATGTACACAATGGCCTCCCTTTTAGGACGCCTCCATTTCATGGAGCCTCCAACAATGTAACTCCTATCAGAAACAACACAACAAGAAATGTTCCTTCTAGGGCTCATCATGGATGCCTTACAAACAAGAGATTCTGTCCATGTATCATAAATTATCGTACAACTACGGTGATTTTTTTTGTGAGAATGATAACCTAGAATGAAGATCTCATGATTCAAAACTATAGGTCAGGCATGAAAAAAACTGGATTTTCACCACCAAGATAATTCAATAATCATGCATTTCCACACATATTAATCACTGTTAGAGGAGACAATGAGTTTCTCATCCATAAATTATTTTTCTTATTGTAAACATCCTATTTGAGATCAGATATTCCTTTGCACTAGTGAAGCATTGAATGGATTTCCCAAAATATTGAATGCACTGCTCGCTTAAGATCTGTATTGAATGTTGCCACGCCACACCCAAGGAATCAAATAAACTTCATTCTGGACTTTGGCATTTCAACTTTTTCTCAACGAAGGATGGAATATTCAATAAACAACAACATGGCCTACTATCCTGTTTGAAGCATATAGAACACGTAGATATTTTGGCTTAGTGAAATTATTATGTGCATATTTTGCAAGTAAGCATTGGCTCAAAAGCCATAGAAGAGGGAGGTCAGGTCCATTTTTACATAATTAAAAATGGGTTTCATTCAGACGTGCTTGTGGGGAATAATCTTATCAACATGTACGAAAAAAGTGGTATTTTAACAGATGCATGGAAACTGTTTTATGGAATGCCTAAAAGAGATGTTGTTTCTTGGAATATAATTCTTGCAGGTTATGCATAGAGTGAGTAGTGTAAGGAGACTGTTTTTTTTAAATAAAATTGGCAGGCCTGAAATCCAATAGACTAACTTTCACAATCATCTTTAAGATTTGTTCAAGCTTAGGATTTGATCAGGGAGCCGAATAGGGTATTCCTAGGCTGGGTATATTATCGAGGTATTAAATAATTTTGCCCAGATGGAGCATAAGCCAAGTAGATTCACATTCCTAAGTGTTTTCTGGATGTTTTCTTGTGGTGAAAATGCCGAACAAATCAAACAAGTTGTGCTTAGGAGGGGTACTGTGAGGTTTCCTTGAAATTGTTTATTTGAGCGCAACAAGGAGGGATGGAATTTGATTCGATCACCTTTGTTTCCATTTTTGGCACTTCCACCTCACAAGAGGACTTAGAGAATGGAAAGTGGGTTCATTCTTTGCTCATCAAGTTGGGATTTGAATAAGATCTTTCGGTAGGGAATGCACTTCTTTCCATGTATGGGAAATGTCTAGGTGTATGGTATGAACACTTACTGTTTGAAAAATGACTATAAGAAACTTGCTTTCATGGAATACAATGATTTCAAGGTATGCTCAGAGTGGATATTGTGAGCTAGAACTAAACATATTTCATCAAATGCATCTGGCAAATATGAGGCCAAATTAGTTCACGCTTGTTATTCCCAATGTGGGAGTTGTGTTAAGAAGCCTTGGGACATTTTTGTCAAATGAACTAGTATAGATTATTTGACATGGAGTATCAAGATTGTGCCAAGAAGTACCCCTAGCCCCTAGGAGCTCCAAGAAGTACCCCAAGCCCCTAGGAGCTCCCGGAGCTCATTGTTCAACTGAAACCTTCATAGAAGGGTCTTTCCACGATTCCCAGCCTCCCTTTGAAGGAAGATAATCTTGACCTTACCAAAAGGCTTTATGAGGATGTTGGTAATTGACACATCCATCCTCAAATAATGGAGATTGATTTCTCCTTGCTGTACCAAAAAAATTGCGGAACACAGAATTCTCTTAAGGACGATGCCCATTCTGCAATATGCAATGGTGGTTTTCAGCATGTGCACAAAAAGGCTCACTAGACAGTTTTACAACCGAGTGGCTTCATAATAAGCCATGCTTACTCAGAGCAACTGACTTCAGTCAATGATTCATCCATGATGAGGGTGGATCCCAAAAGATATAGCACCTATATGTGCTCTTTCTATTCCTCTTATTGCCAGCTCAGTTAATATGGAATCTTGGATTCCTGGCAGAGTACGTCAAACCATAGATAATAGAAAAAGCAGCTATCGATATATGAGGCTCATCCAAAGATTGACTCAGAGTCTATACAGAGCAAGGCATATGATAGGTGTTTATCAAGAACACCAGGGATCCCACAAGATATATATATATATATATATATTCAGATCAACAACTTCTTCATCTTATCAGATCTTTAAGTGCAGGAAATAGTGTATCAAGGCTGGTTTTCCATCTGTGAATGAGAGGGATATCATCTGCATCTTCGATCATGGCTCCCTCTAGATATCAGGAAAGTGACTTCCCCCAAATAACCATTGAGCTATTTGACACCTGCTGCTTTTCTCGTCATTATTCCTGTCATCCATATAGCTCCCTCTGAATCCTTGCTTCAGATGGACATTCATTGTTTTAACTTTTATCAATCTGTTTCTCGTCTTCATTATCATACCAAACCTCTGCAATACACAGGCAAACTTCTTTCCCATGCTCAGACCTCAACAACAGTGTATCAAATAGAACCTTATTACTGATATTACAAATATGACTGACAATATAAATATACCAAGGGACTTACTCCTTGGAATGATTTTCAAGCCTGATTATCCCATGGATCCAGAGTTCTAGCCTTGATCTTAACATTTTCTGTCATTTTCTAGGTAGACCAAGGAAAATCAAATTAAAACAAAATATATATCTGATATACTGAATTTCTTCCAAGGCAAAATAAAGTGGCCAATAGTCAATGCACTTCAATTGTTAATGAGAAACTGACTTCCGCCCTCTAGGTTTGGATGCTTGCCATCGAATTATGGAGATGAAAGACAGTGAATACTAGCAGTAGCCTAGGATAGGTGACAAGGTGTGATACAACTTAACTCATTTCATAGGCCAGAAGAGGACCCAAAACTAACTTCTGTCATAAAGGAGGTATGATCGCGAGACAATCTTCAGGTGTCCACAGATTTATACACCTTCAGGTATGCTGCTTTTAATGATGCTATTCAAGGGCTCTGAGATAGATGACTGATTCTTCTCAGAACTGAGTGAGGATTGATACTGCTTGATGCCTGAAGATTTCTTCCTTTTATTGCCACTCAATATTTACTGATAACTATACTTAGGGTTTTAGTATAGATTTTATTCAATATCATCACAATAAATAAGATTCCATAAGTTAGCTTGATTGACATAAGATATTCAAACTGTGAATCTATAAATATGTGTTGATCATGATACTGATGAAGGAACACATCAAGGATCTCATATCCCAGGTATTCATACTGTCTCGACAGGTCAACGTACATTGAACAATATCAAGCAAATATTGTCTCTTCCATCAACAATGCCTTTCACACAGCTCTGGAGTCTGCACATAGTGGTCTCTCCACTTAGAATCAATGCTGATCCGTATCCACATCATTCAATTCTTCAAAAGTTGATGAATTGGAGATTGAGTTCCCAGGTTGATGTCTCAGCTAAGATCTCCATTTAATGATGATTCTAAGCATGAAGGGGATCCTTTGGGTCTGAACAATCTTGATGCTCAATGCTACAAAATGCCACAGGATTAACTTCAGCCACTGAACAGTTTTCAATCTCCTTTCTTCACGAGATATCAACGATCATTTGTTCACAAAATAAGGTCCAACATTGCTACTGAATAACTCAGAAGGTATTGGTTAGACAGGAGGGTTGAATAGGTCTGGGCGCTTCTGCAATACTCAATTGATTGACTCAATGATAAAGCAATTCAAACCCTCAACGAAAGTCTTCAGATAATGACTGTGTTAAAAACTGGGTAAACAAGTTACAAAACACAAGAGTGCCTTGATGTGACAGCGTATCCAGCCTCAAGAGATGCCACAAATGACTGGAGATAGGCCTGAGAATTGGTTGTAATTTGTAAAATATCAGCAATGAGCCTTTGCTTTCTTCTTTGAGGGCCGAAACAATAGTGCTCTAGAACTGATCAAGGAGGCTGAAATGCTTCAAATAAAGTCTATGAAGGTTGAAATATTCTTAAAAAATTCATGTCACAGGCTTTCCCCTTTCATTGATGGAATCAACCTTCTAACTTGAATATTCTTAGATTGTAAGAGCCTTAAGGCAGTCCTGGCTATACCCTGGTCTTGCACAGGGATGCCTAGAAAGATGAATAGAGATTTCAGCCATCATTCTTGTTCTAAAACAAACTCTTTACAGATCCATACTTAGGAAACCAAGAGTAGGTTTGAGGTCTGCCCTTTGGAGGACTGGAACACCTACGTCAGAACTGCACACACTCCCACAAAAAATTACTTTATGACCGCAGGGAACTTTCCAAGTTGAAAATTTTTGCCTTAACAGATAACTGAGCTTCCTCCTTTGCTGGTACAAAACTCGGATCCCTCCAACAATACCCAAACTTAAAGAACAATCCAGTGGCAATTTCTTGTTTAGAGAGATATGCAGACACCAGCCAGTAAGGATTAATACCCAGCGAAGATCCCTCACTCAAAAAATAAAGGAACCCAAGCGTAGCCTTAAAATTTTTTAACTGACTTTTCGTCAATTACTTCCGCAGGTACATAAATTTCATCCTTCACTCTGTTTCTAATTAGTTTAAGCGTTCTTTTGCTTCATGAAGCCTTACCTTCAGATTTGCAGGGGAAGAAATCATGGAGACTTGTCAACAACCTTCTTTTAGTGATTGCTTTCTTGCTTGTGCTTGTCCTTACCTGAGCTCCAATACCATGTTAATTTTAGGTTAACATGTTCTTTGCTTGGGACAGTTACTTCAATTTTACATTTTAGCCCTATTATCAATTCATTTCTTTTCATTAGCAATCACACCAATCATTATCACATTGACAATAATTGAAGAAAGAACATAAACGAATAATGCAGAGGACAAGCCAAGACAGGAGGACACATGAACATGGCTCAAGCCAAGGAAAAACCCCAAGATGGGGAAAACCCTTGATCAATTCTTCTTATTATTAATGTCAAGTGTTCAATAGAGAGAGAGAGAGAGAGAGAGAGAGTACGATAATTCAAGGTCAAGCTTGACTAGCAGAATAGGAGACTATCACTGCCGTCAATAATAGATGCAATTCTGGAGCTGATGTCATACTGTAGAAGAAGCTGATTGGTTAGGGCTAATACCTGTCTATCAAGGAACTTCATTAATCAGGTCAACCATTCTTCTATTACTCAAGACTACATGAGGACATCATATCTTATGTTTATAACAGCTGGAGTTCCGTTGCTGGCTGGTTCTGGTTAGGGCATGAAGCACAATGTTACAGCCCTTACCAGTACACTTCAAACAGCCTACTACAGCTTCGGCCTCCATTCATGTTGATTTGTTCTCCTTCAGCTTCTAATCTGAGCTTGATCCAGACCCTAAATAAATCTCCATGCCAATCAAAATAGGTCTGCAGTCTGCCAGGGCAGTAGATTGTCTTCTCGGCCTACTGTTAAGCAGGATAAGGTATGCGACCTGCTTGAGAGGGACTTCTTGTAGATGCAGCTTTCTTGGGAGAGAGTTTTCACACCATAAAATCAACCCTAAACATTCCATCTCTTTCATTATGTGTGCGGTCATCTTTTGGAATAACTTGGACCTATAATATGAAATAGAAAAGCCGAGAATAGTCTTCAAACAAGCCCAAAATTGCCTTTAACAGGCTTGGCCTTCTGCCAGAGGAATTCGGTCCATCAAGTAGCCCAATCAAGACGTCAATCATGCCCTTCCTCCTTTGCTGGAGGTATCTTCCTTCTGTGGCCATTTCAGAGAGAGAAAGATGTGTGATAAGATGTGTGTAATGATGATGGAGGGGACTTCCTTTTATAGGATTTGGAGAGGGGTTCAATTTGATTATTTTACCCCAATCCGACCTTGACAATTTGCACATGCAGGGGCTTAATTTCAAAACATATTTTTCGCTGTTCAAATTTGATGATCTTTAGGTCAATTTTGGTCCTCTCAAAAAAAGGAATTCAATGCCACAATTATCTTTTTCCAAGGAGCTGTCCAAAGAGGAATTTGGCCCTAGTTGCCAATTTTAACAATGAAATAATATTGGAGAACTAGAATCCCTTTATAACATGTGCAATGGCATAGGAGTGCGTAGAACCTCAAAATATCTAGAAGTGCAAATGATTTATGAGCAACTACTTAGGACATTGGTGGAATGTTTAAGTGTGAGGTCATCTTCTTGTGCCAAAGAAGTTGCAAAGTCCTGTCCTAATGTTTGGAGAACCAGCTAAGGATTTAAATAAAATGAAAGCACTTCCAGCTCCTGGTCAGGGATGATGCAAACAATGAACATGAGGAAACATAGAAGTTAACACAACAGCAAGAGGGAGAAAATTTTCCCCTTAAAATTACCAGTCTACTAGCTCATTTGTACCATAATACATATAGTTTGGTTTTCTCAACTGATTAAAGTATTCCTAATGACAGTAAAGAATTTTAACACCAAGACAGGGGATGCTGCTTATACAATGGGAATAATTAAATTGTTGCCTGAGTGTGTAGAGCTGTTGTATAGATCAAAAGTTGGGTAAGTGAGGCTCAGGGATGATATACAAAATACCCATGGCTATCCTTTTCTCATTTAGTTTGGGTTTACACTATAAGTATATAGCTCTCAGCAAATCAGATTGAACAATTAATCTTAGTTGATTCATGCAGTCACAAAAAAATACATCATCATTCAATTCTAATGTTTTATGTGATAGGACAAGGAATCAATATGCTACTAGGTAGGGTGAATCACATCCAAACCTTTCACCATCATTATCTTGATTGCTTGATGTCCTTGTAAATTCAGCTCTTATAGGTCCTGAAGAAAATGTTTCATCACTAGTGGGAAGGTCCTCAAATGTTGTTGGTAGTAAGCCCACTGGCATAGAAGTTGTCCATTTACTTTTTCTAAGGTTGGAGTAAGTGAACAGAGAAGGGACAAAAATATAAACAATAAAGTGAAAGATCGGGTAGCAGGAACAGGTGCAAATCAACGGACTGATTGGTTGGTGCACAAGCTGCCTACTGAGGTGTATTCATATTATTGGTTTGACCCTTCTCAGAGGAAGATGACTTATGTGGATATATGAAAGATGGATAACTTGCCTCCATTTCATGGCATAGGGCACTGCACATTGCTAACAGTGATGTTACTTTGAGTGAAAAATATCTTAGGTTTTCTAAGGTGGTTAGCCAAAGTGATCATTCACAGACACATACTGTGTGGAATCCAAGTATAGAGATTTCCATTTATGATTGCTCATGGTATATGTCGGGATATCTCTGTAGACATGTTATTAAGGCTGGTATGGTTTGTCACAGTTGTCAAGTGGCTAGACCATCAATTGCTATGCAGACATATGATCAATCTCTTCATGGTTTGTTACAGTGTCCACCAAATGGATTAATTATTCTTGACCATGATATAGCACTATCCATTCATATGTAGTAGGATGTTCAAGGACTATTGGGCCATCTAACCACAGAGGCGCAGACCCTCCACTTATATCATTTCCTGGGAAGTGTGTTTGCAAGAAGAGTAGAACTAAAGGTAAAGTGGGTACTGCAGAAGAAAATAATGTTGTAGTATGTGGGAATAGAGTTTTCACTGATGGTGACAATGAAGTTATTAGTCACAAAATTATCTCAGACAAAATGACTGATAAAAGCACAAAATCATAAGGATGAGATTTGTGAAGATGTGAACTGTTACCCCTCAAATTTTCATAGGCTTTGAATAACTGTTATGCATGTTTTTGTTAGATATTTGAGGGTATTGATAGACACTTTTGATATATTAAGTTTTCATGATACCCAAGAAGTTTTCTATGCCATACAAGGTACTATTCTTGTCCTTCTACAATGAAAGCAGGTTATGATGTTTGTGGTTGTTTTGCCCTTGGGAATCATTATATTCTTGTTGGTATAAAGGTTGGAGCACTGGAAACAATTTGTCATAGGAGCTGGAAATTAATAATCAATGAGATATGGTGAAGTGGATGCCCAGTGGTCAGTGTGGGAGCATGGCTAGGCAAGCCAAATGCTGTCTTTGATAATTTCTAGCTTTAATGCTTTGATAAGTAAGAAAACAACCCAACAATTTATAGGTTACAAATGTCCACAAAATATTTCTACAAGTACAGCATGAGACTGTATGAGACGTATAAAAGATGGCCTTTGATGTGCATATTGTTCATCTAGAGGCAACTATTTGTTTACGAAAGCTTGTTTATTGTCAAATTCAATAGTGAGGCATGCTCATGAGGATGAGTCTTGGCCATGGTTCACTGAGGATTCCTAAGCCAGTATGGTTAGGTGGCTATTCTTGAGTTGGAACTGAACATTATTTATTTCACCTCTAGAATGGGAACACTTTGTTGGGTCGTCAACTCTGAGTTCTATCCTCTTAAGGTACAAGGGTACTGGTGGAAGCTTGGTTGCAACTTCAAATTGGGTTTCTAATTCAATTTTGGAACAAAAAATTTTCAATATGAATGTAATCATTAGCACTTTCATTTCATTCTTAGTTGTTGGGGCTATATCAGTGAAAGTGCTTTGTAATGATTGTCATGCTTGAAACAAAGGGTATTTCACATGAGGAAATTGAAGGGATATTGCAACAGACAAGAGAATTTTAGCATTAAGTTTTGAAATAAGGATAATTCGAAATTTTCTTCAAATAAAAAACCCTAAAAGACAATGGTATTGCACAGTAGCCCTTAGACAAAAAAATGTAATTGTCTACATATGAAGTAATTTGATTTACAGGGATATGATATCCTAAGAACCATGTTGGAGATCTTAGGAATGATTAACTTGATAGTTGCTTGATGAACTGTGGGACATGCATTTAAAGAAAACTGCGCAGAGATCAGCAAAAACTCAAGTGGATGAATACAACTGGAAATTTGATGGGAAGGGAGTACATCTCAAGGTTCTATTTTTGATGCCTTTGAAAAATGATCAGTTAGCCAAATGACTAGTAGAAACTGTGATAGAACCCTAGATGTTGTTGGAAGAAATGAACACAATTGTATCTTTGAACATGAATGGCATGCCAAAATGATCATTGATGAGATGGAATATGGAAGGTCTCCCAAGGCAAAAAAACATGTTATCCTCTCCTAGCTGATATGTCTGATAACTGTGGAAAATTAATGCATATAGCAATACCTGTCACAAAGTTTATTTAGGACCGATGTGGTAAAGGGTACATGTTCAATGTGCACACCTGTAATAGCTGGTTGCATGGCTATGTCCATGAGTAGAAAAGGAATCTTTTAACCAGGTCAACTATTTCTTTGTACATGCATGCTTCAAAGTCACTATATTGTCAGGTAGTCCTATATTTAAAAAAATGGACACTTTGTTCGAGCATGATTTGAGAAGTATGATGATGGCATAAGAACAGATTTTTGAGAAAATCAATATTGGGTACCAACAATAGAGTTCAGATCTGCATTTTGATAGAAGAAGCATATTCTTCTCAATGCTACAGTTGGAAACTTAGCATAAACTTCATTCTCAAAGCATCATATTAATGCAAAAGGATTCTTATAAATTGAGTTGGTGAGCTCAAGTTCAAACTTCAAATTCTAGCTTTTCAGCAAGTAGCAAGATAAAAGAGACTCTGGTCAAATAGCAGGTAAGAGCAGTCCTAATCAGAGCGTAAAACCTAGAAGTCAATATATCTCGAAAGTCCTCAAGGGAGGATGATTTGCAACCTTGATTAATTTGAATCATTGGGGACATGGACATCTAAATAAAATGAATATTGGTTCCTGTGAAAGTTCTGGAAATGACATGCTGAGAATGCTCCTCCTTGGGCACATGCTCCAAATAGCATTACAAATGGTCTTTTTGCTACTAAGAAGTTGGGAACCTGTGAAAAAACTTGAGGTGCAAGCGTCTGCAATTTCAGATTTTCAGAACCCAAATATGATAAACATGCAATAAGCTTCATAGTACTCATATCAATAAGTACATTTACATTTTCAAATGCATTACTCCTTGTGATAAATGTAGTAAATTAGTTCTTTAGAGCTCCCCTGGTTCCGGAAAAATGATAGAAACTATTGATTTGAGTCCATCGACCATTTCCTTGTCTTTGTTTGGAGCTTTCCACTCATTCCCAAATTTAGCCAAGTAAGCCTTGTTGTATACTTTGGATTCAATGAATAGGCTAAATAATGCAAATGGGTATTTTATATGTCCCATCTATTGATAATTATCCCCTTAATGGGTTCCATACAAAAGAGGGTCCCACTCTTCAAAAATCTGCTGAATTCTTTCGAACATACAATCAATATGCTCATAAATGTCTCCCAACATAGGAATATCCATATCACAAATTTGTATCAGATCAACTATGGCTTCAATATGGAAAGACAACTCAATCTAACACCAACAAGCCTTATTGAGAATGATAGTTCCGATGTGCATTGCTTTTTCAGTATTGGGAGATCTCCGTGTTCTGCTGCTTCTATTATTGCTGCTGGATCATTTTTAGGGCTTGTTTCCCTTGGACCTGGCATTGGCCAGGGCACTGCTGGGGCAAATTGTAGAAGTTATTGCGAGACAACCAGACAGCAGGAAGGTTAAAATACGAGGTACCTTACTGCTAAAGTTTAGGCTTTTATGGAAGGCTTTAACTACATTTATGGACTAGTTGTGGCGCTTAATGATTTTATTTGCAATCCTT
>APFE031604872.1:0-14747 GCA_000404065.3 Pinus taeda | reverse complement strand
CACCCCCGCCGTGACTTGGGCTGGAAGGGTTGAAACACCTTTGCCTTGAAGATCATGATGCCATGAGGACAGGTCCCAAAGTTGGGTCGCTTATGAGGAGTTTACTGGGGGGCGCGCATCAAGGCGGATTCCTTGATCCCTGGCACCATTAGTCTCACTATAGCAAGCAACATAAGAGATGATAGTGGTCTATGACGTTGTACTATACTTTCCCCTCGTAGTCACTGGATGCTTGAAGGGCAAGTGGTGTGGCACCCTTGGAACTTCAGGGGAAATTCTTGAAGGGCACAACCAACTTGGCACCCTTAGCATCACAAGTAAACTATTATGGTGTGGCACCCTTGGAACTTCTAGGGAAATTCTTGAAGGGCACAACCAAACTTGGCACCCTTGGAATCATAAAAAAATAAATAATAAATAAATAGAAGTAAGGAATGAAAACTAGATAAATTTACATCAAGGGTAAATGATGATTAGAAACCAAGGTAATTAAAGCAAAAATAAAACTTGGAATAAGGAAGATCATAGGAAGAAATAAAATAGAGTACCTTAAAAACTCTACCCTTTCCCATGTTGGAAAATACTAGGTAGATTAGGTGGTTTAATTAGGAAAAAGGGGAAAGACAAACATAATTGTAAGGATAAAGATTAATCCTAAACTAATTAAACCTAATTAAGAAAAGAGGAAGGTGAATTAAAATAAGAATAATAAATTAAATTTAGAGAAATATAGAGAAGCTCCTTGTGGCATCAACCAACATAAGAATATCCATCTAAGAGATAACCAGAGTTAAATTAGGGAGTAGATTGGGGATAAAATATTGACTCATTTATTGACTTCAAGTAATAAACACAATTTAAGGAATAAAAGGGGGGGAATAAAGAGACAACTAGGGGAAGAAATAGGAATCTTGTGAGGTGAGGAAAATATTAGTTTTAAATAAAAAGTTAAGTAAATAATTTTGGGTGACCCTTGATGAGAGAGTGACACATGGGTAGGTGAATAATCAAGCTATTAAATTAAAAAATATATATAATTATGCATGACATGCCAAGTGTCATCTATGAGGACTCTTATAAAAGAGGGGGCAAGCCATGGTAGAGGGGACTTTTTGAGAACCCTATTGTTGGATGGATGATATGATGTCAGAGCAGTGATTACGAAGCTATAGTGAGTTTGGTGAGGTAGAGGATTTCTAGAGAGGGGACTGTTGAGCCAAGGTGTGCTCTCCTCTGCCAGCTAGAGTCTTCCTTCGTTGTACAGCCCCATTGCAGCTCGGGGGTCCGCGGGGAAGAAGAGTACCCAAGGAGTAGGCTGGGAGGTTAAGTGGTGGGTCTCGTTTTCGGATCAAGTGCGTCATCATTCACTCGCAGAAGTGACCGGCAACAAGGGAATACCAGCGACAACAGAGCAAGCGGAGTCTCGCCTTCTGGTGAACGGTACATATGTATTTCGTTACTACTTGATCTTAGATTAAAAGTATGTAAATGTTGTGTTATGTTCCTGAAATGAATATCAGCAATGTGTGTGTTGAATGAATTTGAAATCTCAATGCGTTTCTTTTTTGGTCGTAATTGCTGTGTTTAAAAAAAAAAATGTATATAGTTTTAGGAATGGTCCTTACACCAACGAGCTGCTCTCCAAGGTATGTGTTGCACTTGATTGGATTGCGTCTAGGGCATCCTTAGGACTGCGGCTAGGGCTTCCTTAGGACTGTGGTTAGGGCTTCTTTAGGTCAGTGTTAGGGCAGCGTAGAGGTTCCTTCCATGGCTTTGCTGGCCTGTCTTCTTTGCTGCGGCTAGGGCAGCCTCCTTTCCTCCAACATCTTAGGGCTACTTCCTCCTAGATTTCTCTCACACTAAAACTCAAGACAAGTGGAGAGAAATCAAGAGAGAAGTGTGTGTGAAATGACTCTCAATTCATCTCTTTTTATACTAAAATGTTGAGCACATGTGGGGTTTATTTGGTCGCTGACCGACCTTGACAAATTGTCATATAACACAAATAAATTCATAACTCCATGAATACTTATTGGAATCGGATGATCTTTAGATCAATCCTACACCTCTCGATGAGAGGGATCCAAGTAAAAATATCCGCTGCCATAAATAAGATGATCCACATGGAGTTTGGCCCTAGTTTCCAATTTTAACACATGCACATCACTAAACTGAGCTACTAAACTGAGCTAGGCTACATATGCCCTATCTAACTGATGTATGCAAAATCATAAATTCAAAATTAAAAACTTAACACGTGCAAATTATAACTAAAGCAAAACTTGAAACAGCACTGAACTGTTAAATATGAGAGGCATCTAAACTGGAACTACACTGAGGACGGTGCATGCATTGAGGACAGTGCATGCATGCTTTTGGTATGCATGAGACCTTTATCTCTCTCTCATTCACGAATGCTCCTGTGCCCTCATTACTGTTGTACAGAATTGCTGAAGGGGGTGCAGTACAGAACTGCAGTACTCCTGTACAGAACTCTGCTGGGGGAGGGTTGCCTTGCTGTAGTACGGACCCCTACACCTATCACACATGCCTTCTCTGTGTGCACCCAAGTCTTCTCTGCTCGCTGCTGTGAGATACTAAAAATCCAACACTACCATCCCACTAATCACTCCATTGATTGATTACATTACGGTTATGGACTCTACGTACCCTTAGAATATAATGATATATAAAGTGTACAACATGTCTACATTTCTGGCATTTCTCTCTTGCATTCTATCTTATTTGTGCAAGTGTTCTCATGTTGATTACATGCTCTATGATGTTTTAGACAATGCCCATGAGCACACTAGACCTATCTCTCTCTAGCGCACTTGTGAAGAGGCTATTTCATAATTTCGGTGAGATTCGGTTCCATCAATTTTCTTGTTGACTCGTATAAATCTCAAACATGTTGTTGAGTTCAATCTCTCTCTCTTCCGTTGCACTCCTCTTGGCTGTTTTCTGTTCAAGTGTGGTGATGCCCTAATGCTGGTTTGTTCTTCTCCTTGTTGAGAATTTGGATTTGTACTTTTTTTGGTAAGACCGGACAGTTTATATTATCAGCAAAAAGAAGCACATAACATCCCATCAGCTACTATTGGTCTGTCACAAGGAAACCAGACCAATAGCAGAGATTTAATGTCTTAAGATTGTATATCAAAAAGAGTGTTAATCAACTTCTCTTGACACAATTTAAGCTATAATAAACTAGTAAACTTATGATTTTCAGAATCCTGCCATATCTGAAAAAAACAGCCTCATGGCTAAAAGCAACGTAACAAAAGATGTATTTATGGACCATATCAACGAGAAAGGGAATCCACCTATATAAAAGGAGACGGATCAACGTCTATTTCTAGTGAAGTGACAGGAAGATCAGCTGGCCTTTTAACCAGAGTTGAGACTGTCTTCTAATTTCTGCATCTTTTGGAGAACTTCATCAATGCACAGCAGTAGTCTCTGAGTGGTCCACTAGAACCTGTCCCAAGAGAGTTTTGATATGCCAATATAGGTTAACTGTTTGCGTACGGCGGGTCTAGCGAGACCTGGTATTGTCAGTTTCAGGAATCCAGCTACAAGTTTCCATCTCCACCCGCTGATCCGAGATAAAATGTCGACTAAAACACGCTTCCTCTTCCAAGTCTAAAATAATACTACGAATTTCCATCAAGGTGGTCTTATTAAATCTCGCCGTGGATCATGGAGCCTCCACCTGGGCTCGAGGCTGCGAGGTGGGCCAACCTCCTTGGTCCCTGCTTCCAAATGAGACTCTTCACCAAGCCATCTTGAGAGAGAAACCACACAAAGAACGGCTTATCCCACCTGCAGGAAAAACACAAGCCACACCCCACAAAGAACGCACAAAGAAAATAAAGAAATGTCACCAAATCCCAACTGAACCGAGAAAACCCAAAACTATTCCAACCCTGGAAGAGAAACAAGAGAGCCCGTCATGGAGAAGACCACAACAAGGAGATCCAGACACTACATAAAAATGTATCCACTAGACAACCCTGAGACTTTGTGGTGAAAAAGTATTGCCCCCGTATAGGAACTGAGGACCGGAATTCAGCAGGAGAACCTAGCCAAGCACCCAGTAGATCAGCAAGGAGACACCCAGCCAATTGCCAGTACTCAGAAGCAAAATAAACCCGTTTAAGGACTGATACCCAGAGGTGGTGAAAAGAACTCCGTAAGCTCTGAACCAGACTGACAAGCAAACAAACCAATACCCAGGAGCACAAAAAACCAATCAAACTCTTCCCTCAGCCCAGAACCAGAGACTAAACCAAATACAAGAGCCATTGCAATATAATTGACAAAGAGAAGGAAATACTAGATTGCCAAATTGCAGAAAAAGCTATATTATTGGTTTGGTTTGGTTTTGGATAGATTGTGATTGGTACATTATCGGTTTGGTTTGGTTTTGGATAGATTGTGATTGAGTGTGTTATTAAATTACTTTTTAGATGTTTTAAAGTCATCGGTTAAATTTCCAAGCATGGACATTGAACCACCTATAGACATGACTAGATATAGCCTTCTAGGCCCCACCGTTGTCTAACTCGTAAAAAAACACTGAACAACAAAACCAAACCAGATCAAAAATACTTCAATTAGGAGCAAAAGTGGCAAGAAAACTCCATCCACCAAAGCATAACAGGGAAACCAGCCAGCAGAACCACGCTTTAAACTTGCAGTGTGAGCGAACATCAATTTCCACCACCCTGCGACATTATAATCACCTTCCTTCTCACCACCTTCCATACTAACTGAGCATGGAGCAGTACCTCGAGCTTTCCCGCAAGGACAAACCAGTTCCCGAGCTGCATCATAACACAAACACCCCACACTATGCTTTGAACGCATGTCAAGCGCCACTTGTGGGGAGGGCCGAGCCCCCCTCATAAATTCAATTGCCCACATCCCGAGATGGGGGCTTGGATCCCCTGATTTGACACCGGCCATGGGGAAGAATTTGGGTTTGTGTTGGTTCCAATCAAGTCTCACACTATTTCTTGTGAATCTCAATAGCGTGGCCGGATTGTAACAGTTCGACATGGCCTTGGCAGAAATTCAGCGGCAGAATTATTTGATATCAGGATTTTCCGTTTCATTTCTGGGGTTTATATTTGATGCTGCCCCGAGATTGTCCATGACTCGATACACCCCACGAGTTTCACTGGCTGCGTAGTATATGACCCGCTGCTGGTGAGTTCGACGAATTGGCAGAGAATAAAGGGAGGGAGTGAGTTAACTCGGTTCAGCAACATGACCAAGCCAGGTTGGACCCAGGAGTACTCAAACAAATTAATGTTTTTTTCACCGAGAAGTGACAGTAAGGAACGTCATTTGGGATTGATGTGTAACCTGTATCTTTGGGAATCACATTGATTGAGGCCGTTAACTTAGGAAACAATTGGATGACCATGACACATATGAGATATATTTTTTTAACTTTTGGGGGAGCTATTTCAAGGGTCAGTAGGAGAAAGCTAGCAAAGATCCCCGTCTAAAGCATTGATATGAATTCCTTCGTGTAGAAAGAGTGGATGCATTTAATAAAGGTGTATTTGATGCGAGAAATCCGTCCCTATTTCTTATGTATTATTGTGCGTATGGTTGAATTTATTGTTCTCTGTTAATTCTGTGTGTATCAAATCGGCTTATCAAGGTCATTCGAGTCTCGGCCACCCTATGGGCTATAACCATTGTTCTCAACGAAGAATGTGAATGTGTGATCGTGTTTCAACAACCTGGGTTTCTAAACAGTAAAATCATTTTTAAATAGCAAAACAGCATCCGCAGGATAATGTCAATTGGTACATTCTTAACGTGAAGGAAGTACAAGAGGGGCTAAGAAAAATACCTGAATGGCATAATGTTGCCTTGGCATCAGAAAATTCATCCGTCGAATATCCATCACACAACGGTTCATCAAAGTTGGAGTCAGAAGGAACAGTCTCCCATTCAGACTCCGTAACAGGGAGGTGAGAATCAATACTCTCCCATTCACACTCTGTAGCAGCCCTGCTAGAGCAGGGAGTTGAACAAGTGACCGACCCTCCACTGACGCTAAAGCTAATAGGCGACCCTTTGTCGTAGTCTTGCACTGTATGCTGAGATCCCAAGTTGGAAGTATTGGCCGGACACGTCGGCAAAGGAAAGCTTGGTGTTGCGGATTTCGCTTTGTAAATAATGAAGGCAGTGAGATCTCTAATAGAGCAATACCAGATATTTCTCAGAAGACTCAACGCCTCTTGTTCTCCGAGCCCTGCTAATCTTTGTCTAGCTGCATTTTGAGCTGGCTTTATATTGTTCTTCCGTGATAATTCTGCTAAAAGGCGTTCTACAGAATCTGGTAACTGCATTTCAAACTCTGAATTCCTCATACCGAAATGCAATTCATGTAATGTATGCTACCAGAGAGCGTTCAGAACCTCAATTAAATGGCTCCATCGATACCCATAAAATTAGTACCATCAGTGAATAAATTAGTGACATCGCTTCACTGGTATCACTGGTATAATGGCCTGGATTCATGTTCCAATTCCTTTTATTTTTCCCGCTACTTTTCGTGCTCCGGAAATGTCTGAGCAACTACGCTGATAATTTGAACGAATCATACGTCGCATCAAGATATGATATCTATGCTTTTTGATATTATATATATGTTTTTTTTTCTCTGTCGTCGCATCTTGAATTGACTAGTAAAAGTAATTAAATTGATGTACAAGTGTATGGGAAAAAGTGGTGGGAATTTTGTAAAAAAATTAATAAATTTTGCTAAAGCAGTATTTAAATTATATTTTTGAAGGTGTAAATGAATTCAGTATTATCAAAAAATTTTAGGAGGGTCAAAATTTTGAAATTTAATAACTGTAATTTAGATTTACAAAAATCCCGGCCTGAATTTATCAAAATATTGTCAGAATTTTCATGATTTTCAGAGGAAAAAAATAGTTTGTTAGACTACAACCAATTAAAGATAAAATTGAATTGGAAAAAATAATGTGATTTAATTAAATTGAAAGTAGGAAAATTATTTTATAAATAGCATTATTAAAAAAAATGAGTTGAATTAAAAAATTATTAAATAAATAAAGGTAATAATTTTTAAAAAAAATAATCAATAAAAAGGTAAAAATAAATATATAAATATTTATTTATGTGTTTAACTAAAATATTAGTGAAAATTATATTTTTTCACTTTTGATATATTTTTCATTTCATTTTTATCATTTTATTATAGCGTTTATAAAAGAGATGTTGTAATGTCTTGTTATGTCAAGTTACATGAAAATAAAAATAACATAATTTAATTTAATGAAAACATTTTTGCTTGGTGAAAATAATATTAATATAAAAATAAATTCATGGTATTTACTCGTGGTATTCATGTGGAATAGAGTCTATTTAAAGGGGGGAATTAAACCATCCTTGATTAATTTTAAGAGAGATCAAAAACATAGATGCAAAGAAAGAAAAAAAGAAATTATTTTAACCGCCACGAGGCTAAAGATACCTTATGCGATAGATTGCTTCTTCATCAAATGTCTTTCATTCCTCTAGGCACTTGGTAGATCTGGAGTTAAGATGGATCTAGGCTAGTTTGGCCGAGAGGCGCTCTCCAGCCCAATATAGAAGAGATGTTGTAATGTCTTGTTAAAGGTTTTGATTTGGTCAAATTACATAACCAGCCTAGATCCATCTTAACCCTAGATCTATCAAGAGCTAAGAGGGATCCAATCTCTCGAGGTGCAAGCCTCTTTTTTGAGTGTAAAACGTGAGGAAAGGTTTGCACCTAAAGGGATTAGATCCCTCTCAGCTTTTGATAGATCTACGTTGGTTATATAGAACTATATAATATCTATTTTTGTATCTATGTCTCTTTCTTATTCACTCTCTCTATCTTACCCCCAAACATACACACTCTCTTTCCATATCTATCTCTCTCTTCACCCCCCTCCACCACCTTTCCTCTTTGCCTCTCTCTCTTCCCCTTCTCTCCTTCTCTCTCTCTTCCCTCCCACTCTCCTCTCTCCCTCACTCTCCCTCAATTTATCCCTTCACACCCTCTCTCTCCCCACCTTTCTCCCTTTGTGTCTTTCTTCTTCCTTCCCTCTATCCCCCTTGCAACTCCATCTCTATCTGCTTCTCTCTCTTGTGTCCTATCTCTCCCTTTCTCTCCCACCTCCCTTTGTCTCTCTCCTCGTCTCTCTCTCTCTCTCCAACTCTATCACTATATCCCTCCCTCTCTTCTGAATCTGTGTCTCTCTCTCTCTCTCTGTCTCTCTCTCTATTCCCTCCTCTCCTCTCTCCATCTCCCCTTTGTTCTTTCCTCCCTCTCTCTCTCTCTCTGCCCTCCAGCTTTGTCACTATCTGCGTGTCACGCGTCCCTCTTGCCTCCTCTCGCCTCCCCCTCTCTCCACTTTTCTTGTTGTCATCACTTAGATCCTTAGTTAACATGCATCTATGTTGGTTCTTACTAATATTATTTATATTATATAAATTCACATCTTTAAGTATGAAAGTATTCTCATTTTCAATTTTATTAAAACCTTAATTTAATGACTATAGGAATATTTTTAGTAGTCATGAGGATAGAGTATTTAGATATATCTCAAAATTAATTATAACAGTTTTCCTTTTAACTTCAACTAAAAAATGTTATAAAATTAAATAAGTTATGGTTTTTGGGCATTTGGTATTGATAAGCCATGGTATTGGCCCGTGGTATTGTAATAAATAGGAAAGTTATGGTTTTTTGGCATGTGGTATTGATAAGCCGTGGTTTACAAGTTAATAATATCTATGGCAAAGTGGGGGTAAATATCCATGGCTAAGAATATTTTCATATTGTTCTAAAATATTTTGATTGTGAAATAAGTTATGCTTTTTTGGGCATGTGGTATTGGTAAGTCATGGTATTATAATAAAGCCTAATTAAATTACAAGTTAATAATATTGACGGTAAAATGGGGTAAATATCCACAGCTCAGAATCTTGTCATATTGTTATAAAATATTTTGGTTGTGAAATAAGTTATGGTTTTTGGGCATGTTGTATTGATAAGCCATGGTATTGTAACAAAGCCTATTCACAAAATAAAAATATAAAAAATTGATTTTTATTATTTTTATTACTTTAACTTTTTATTATTAATTGAACCAACATTTAAATGTTTGCACTCATTACCGATATCACTTTTAATTTTTTTCTATTTTTTTATTAAGCTCATATTTAAAATTGTTTATATACTTACATCACATCTACACATCTACTCTATACTAGGTTGTAGAACACCTCTCAACTAAAGATAACTTAATTATTAAATATATTTTCAATTTATGATAAATAAGAATGTAGAAAATCTGTGTAGGTTAACCCGATAATGCAATATAAATCAAAGCATAATACTATAACCTACTTTTACTATCAATTTGTGGAAGCTTAAAGATCGAGCTGAGCAATATAACCAAAAGAAGAAGAATCAATTGCACAGTGCACATGAAAATATTTTGGGGAAATCCTCAGATAAAACCCCACACTATTGTATTATCATACATGGTGGAAATACATAGGAATTATACAAAGCATTAGCTCTCACAACTAGCCAGCTCTGAGTACAATCCTCACAGATGCTCACAAGCAATCTTGGCTTCTCTCAAGCCTTCCTCTCTACCCTCCAAGCTCCTATTTCCTTGTAGTGTTCCTCGTGGATGATTTTCCTTTTACCAAGTGGAAAACCAATCCTTCAAAACTGCGCAATCCTCAAGGATGAATCCTTGACTGCATGCATGAGTTTTCTCCATGAGAAAACACATGCAATTGATAGTACACTGTCTTTGAACATTTATCTCAATTGGGTCTTTCTCATAATAGACATGCATGAGTTTCTGATGAGGGAATCTTCAGTTAACTAGAGTAGCACTAGTTGAGTGCATTAATGCATTAACTGATTGTAAACTCACTAATAGTTCCTCAAACAATTTGGAACTAATTTAACTAGACTTTAACTCAGTAAACTGAGTTAACTAATTACAACTCAAATATATTCAATCTTATCTCCTTAATTTAAGGGATAACTCTCACATGACTTCAAAAAGACTTCTAACTTGAATTTCTCCAACTAATTAATTTAAAATTAATTAATTAATTATTTCCAAGTAGTTGTTAAGACTAAATTTGATTTTAATTCACAATTTAATTCAAAGACAAATTAAATTGGAATATTCTTGTTGCCATATTTCAAATTATGTGTGAATTGTGATAGGGTTTCTATTTTATTTGATATCTTTATAAGAATCTTAATGTTTATATTGGAAAAATTCTCATTAATATGGTATGTCCTTAGAACAAGTTGAGTTAGTAAGCAATGCGCTCCAAACTTTGAGTTATGTATAAGTGACATTATTGTTACGGATAGTTTCAAAAAAAAATTATTCATTTAATTGAGATAAGTTATAACTTTGGAGAGTAGCATAAAAAAAGTGTGATGCAAATGCAGTTGGCTCATCTGCTCAATTTCAATTTATGTGATGAGTTTATCTAGATTCTTAGCTTTAGCATCTATATATTAATTTCAAGTTGAGTTAGTAAGCAATGCGCTCCAAACTTTGAGTTATGTATAAGTGACATTATTGTTATGGATAGTTTCAATTTCTTTTATTCATTTAATTGAGATAAGTTATAATTTTGGAGAGTAGCATAAAAAAAGTGTGATGCAAATGTAGTTGGCTCATCCACTCAATTTCAATTTATGTGATGAGTTTATCTAGATTCTTAGCTTTAGCATCTATATATTAATTTCAATCATAAAAATATGAAGGAGCTCCAACTGAAAAAGATACAAATTGGAAATAATATTACAGCTTCTAAATGGTTTGACTATGCAAGACGACTCTATGAGCAGGTTCCAAGGTTGACCCTTACCCCTTGGTCAACATTGATACTGAACTCTTCACGGTACAAGAGGTAGAGATGGGTATCAAGAAGTTGGGTGTTGGAAAAGAAAAAGACTTAGCTGAACTCCAAGCAGAATATCTAAAGTGGGGCTCAAAGATTTTTGCACCTCACATTACAAAAATCTTCAACAACATCATACAACAAGGGCTCCCCACAGGTTGGTCAACTGGTCTTGCAATACCTCTTTTCAAGAACGGTGACGTCAATAATCCCTCCAATTATAGGACCATCATGATAAACCCTTTGTTTGCAAAGCTATTTGGAAGCATGTTAGAAAACAAAATTAGCAAGTGCGTAGAAGAAAGAGATAAGCGTGCTAAAGGGCAAGCAAGTTTTAGACCTAAACATTCCACAGTTGATCATTGCATAACTTTAAGGCACATCATTGAAAAAGTTTGGGAGAAAAAGGAAGAAGTCTTTTGTTGCTTTATTGATTTCAGAAAAGTGTTTGACTCGGTTCCTAGGGATAAACATTGGTAAAGAATGGAGGAACTTGGGGTTCCTAAACATTTGAGAGTAGTTGTGCATAGGCTGTATGAATATGTGAAAGTCAAAGTTAGAACTTTAGTAGGCATTTCTGAAAGTTTTAGAAGCGATATTAGGGTCAAGCAAGGTTGCGCACTGTCTCCTACCCTTTTTGGTTTATATATCGACAAGCTTGAGGAGTGGTTAAATTCGCAAGGGGGTGATTGATCTGAAAATGGGCCTCTTAGGCTTCTTGTCTAAGTTACAATAACCTCTCCCGCTTCCAAAGCTTTAAATATTCCCAAGTCTTATTGATTAACCAATGTGGAATTAAAAATGCTTGAAAATATAGGTGTATGCTGGTATTTGTTTTTTACTGTTCAGGTGCTATAAATTGATATGCTGAAACTGATATATAAATACATATAACAGTAAATAATGTAGTAGTAAAACAAGCACATAAGACAACAATTTAATTTGGAGTTCCCCAAAACTCTTGGGCTACGTCTCCTTGAGCTCTAGTCAACTTGACTAGGCTCTCTGGGATTATGGCAGGTCTTTTTACGAGCTATTGGCTCAACTCCACTGTTTTACAAAGGAACAATGGGCTCAGAACACCATCTCTCCCTGGCTCTTGAAGCTCTCAGCTTTCTGGCTCTCAGCTCTCACTCTGGCTCTTGGCTCTGGCTCTCTAGCTCTGGCTTCTTTGGCTCTCTGCAATTTACAGCTCTCTGGCTTTTCACTTGAACTCCAAATGACTCCCTTGGCTGCTCTGCGCTTCAGCTTTTTCCTTATGCGCTACTTGTTTTCATTCCCTCTACTCAATTGAGCTCTTTCTGCTCTCAATTTCCCTAGCTTCCTGCTTTGGCTTAGCTTTTTTCACGCTCCTGTCTCAACACTGCTTATTATTTTCCTTTTCTGTCATTCTGTGGCTTTTAGCCAATCAGCGTTGTCCATTTGTTTCCCCTCCTCGGGCTCTCTGGCTTCCTGCCTCTGTCCGCTCGAATCCCCCTTCTAAGCGTTAGCAATCATGGCATAACGTCTTCAGGGGAGGTGGCCATCTGTTCTGTAACAGAATGGACCATCGGTGCCCTTGAAATCCCAAAGAATAGCATTATATATTTACACAGAGAAATACGCTAAAACACAGGAAAACTCGTCACTTTTCCGTTTATCGGACTTCAAATATCTTAAATTTTGCCTTATATTTCTATTAGGTCTGCCTGAAATCGCTATCGCAAGTCGCCATGTCCATATTTCATGGTTTTCTTTTGCATTTATAAAAATACATTAAAACATTAAAAATCATGTAAAATGGCTTTTAGACGGACTTGAAATATTATGTATTGGCATTTACAAAACCCTTTAGGGTCCGTTTTCATCGCATTGGCGCATATATATATATATATATATATATATTATATATATATATATATATCTATATCTATTCTATATCTATATATTTATTATATATATCTTATCTATATCTATATCTATTCTATATCTATATCATATCTATATCTATATTATTATATATATATATATATATATATATAATATATATGGGCCCGCTCTGTCGCACGACTCTGACGCGATATTGCAATGCTATTGGTCGCAATCGCGTATCACGTGGAGTCGGGGTCTTTCCCATATGGCATCACCGATCACGATATCGCTCGATGCAGGGGTCTCGCCTTTGCCTTGTGTCATGGCCACCGCCGATGCCAATCGGCTGATTTCGGCAATCGATATATTGCATCAGCCCGAGGTCCTTACCTCATGTTATATGCGCAGGCCTGCCTCCGACCCGATATGTTGGGGATCGGCAATCGGGGGTGCCCTCACTCTTCGATTAAGTCCACCTTTGGCCCTCCTCCGATTCGATTTCCCTTTATAAAGGGTTTTTTGCCCATTTTCAAAGGATTTTCGCCTCTTTTCCCAAAGAACAAGGCATCTTCTTTCTGCGATAACTTTTACATCCTAAGTCCATTTTTTCCCATTCAAGTTGCAGCGGATTCAGAATGAGATGATCGCTACAATGGGGCTAGTTCTAGGAATTTCCTTGGACTTTCATTTTTCCTCAATGAGGAATACTAGACTTAGGTGTCTATCCAAAATCAATTTTGGATCACCCTTTCCCACTAAAAGAACTTTTGGTCTCCAAAATACTGATATACTGATCTGAATAGTAAATGAGAGTGACTCACCCTCTTGTTTCATCCTCCCTACACTTGCCTTTCATAGTGCCTCTGAACCAAATTTTCTGACCACTTCCCTTCTGGATGGGCTGGTCTTCGAAGGAAGAGCTGCCTTCTTCTTTGACTTTCTGCAGAACTCCTGCTTAGATGGTCACAGAAGGTAGTTTGAACTCTCTGCCTTGATTATTGATCCAAGGTGGCTCAAACAAATGTGAAGTACACCAACTTCACAAAAACTTTCCTTTGTACATGTTTGACAAGATGTTCAAATACAAGGAAAACATCAACATCCTTGTGTTCATGCATCTCATGCTTATGCATGCATTTCATCCTTCAACTTTCACTTAAGCACACTGTACTTCCGAAGCTGAAATGAAATATAATGTTGCAATAACAAAGTGAGTCTCCCAATCAATCTTTTCCATTCACCATCTGGGTAGAAACCCGCAGCTTGCATCTTCTAAACAATAAATGCAAATAGATGCATCAATAGAAATGCAACCTTAATTGGAAAAGAACTCTAACCATTTCTTACCAATCCAATTCAAAAGTATTTCCTTTTTTTGCACATCAACATCAACATGTGAATCATTCTGAAGCACATCATCCATGGAAACTTCATTTCCATTTATGCCATCTTCTCTTTCCACTTTCTTCAGCTTTGGTGGAAGCATTGCTGGATTCAGGGTCCAACACCTTTCAGAAAGATGTCCTTGCTTATGGCAGTAAGTGCAACACATGTGCATCCTCTTGAAAACATGATTTGCCTTGTCCAATGGACCTTTGGTTTTTTGCTTCTTTTCCTTCAAAAGTTTATTGTATGTAGCCATTCTATTCCAACATCTAGAAACATGATGGTTATCCAAACCACAAAAGGAACATGCAATTATTTTCCCATGCTTATGTGGAAATTTACCATGCTTTGCAAAATCAAAAGGAATATAATTAGAACCAAATTTGTTATGAAACCAACACAAGAAAAGATAGAAAAGATAGATCAACGCCTTAGAATTCAGCCTCTTCGAGGGGGTAACTTCCTTTACATCACATAAATGAACAATTCTTGGATGATACAAATGACAAAACCTCCTTTCTATATATAGGAGTCTAAGG
>APFE031604861.1:0-22394 GCA_000404065.3 Pinus taeda | reverse complement strand
TACTGCACTGATAATCCTTTGGCATCGTTAGCAGACACTAAGGATGCTTTTAAAAAAGAATTCAGTAAGTCAAAGTCTGACTTGCAATCAGTGGTTGGATTCAATGAAATCACAATGAGGGCTGGTGAAACACCTTGGGAGTTAGATCAAAGGTTGAAGTCTCTGATCTGCAAAGCTAATATGCAGCTTACAGATGGCCAACATCGTGAGTGGTTTATAGCCTCACTTCTGCCCCACCTGAGGATTGCTTTATCACAGCAGAAGATAGGGACTCAAGCAGAAGCCATGGAAATCACAATGAGGTTGCATGAAACACCTATTCAGGACCTGACTTTGGGAGTTCAACAAATTCGCTCGCAGTTGCAGAACCTCTGCTTGGAATTGTAGAGCTTGAAAAAAGAAAAGGAAGCTAGGTTAGAGGAGCGAGAGGGAGTCTAGTGCCTCGAGTGTAATAGCCAAGGGCATGATAAAGATCACTACCCTATCTTCGCAAATTATATTACAGGGAGAGGACCGATGCCCCTAAGGCAGGAAGCTCTAGTAGGCCCAAGTGTGGGACCCGTGCTATGGTGCACTATTTTTCAGGTGGCCAGAAAACACGTAATAGATAATTTTCATTTGTTGCAAAAGTTTGTGTAGACACCACAACAATTGTTCTATGATTTTGAAAATCAATGGGCCACGATGAGCGCCACTATCGTAGCTAGGAATTGATGATGGAAAGGATTCCTATGCATTGAATGTGAGCCGAAACTTGGTCTCCAGATTAGGGCTTTCGGGAGCATGCAGAGGATATCAGGGGTGCGGACAAGGCCAAGGAGGAGGAGGACCTAATAGAGGTCGTGGATAGGTTATTTGATATAGTTGTGGGATGCCAGGGCACTACGCGAGGGAGTGTTAGAATTAGACGCGCCAATCATGTCAATAATGAACTTAGTTTGACCACACAATAGAAGAATGCCTTGTGTTGATAGCTAAGATGTAGGATAAGAAGGCATAGCCTCAACAAACTACCCAAAACTTACAGATGATGAGTGCTGAACCTCGCGAGGAAGATCCAAATGTGAATATATTACTGAGAAGTGGAGTAACAACTGGGGATGACAAGGGAAAACAACTTGAAGAGAATGGGTGGGTCCGCAAAGCCCCAGAAAAGGAAGTTGGCTTCGATCTAGAACCCATGAAGGAGACGTTTATGGAGGCGAAGAAAAGCTTCACTGAGGCATCCACCTCAGGCCGTCAAGACAAACTACCAGAAACCAGCACACCCATAGAGACTGATCCCTCTATACTCACCACATTTTTAGAGACATGTATGAAATTACTGCGCGATAACAAGGCTATGAAGGGGCTACAGGAGTTGATAAAAAAGTGTGTTGGTAAGGAAAATGCTCCTGATGGGCACCACGTAGTCAGAAAGATTTGCAAACATAAGGCAACAAGAAGGAACGAGATGAGGCTCACTGCACAGATAGGAGATTATGAGATGGACCAGGTTATTTTGGATCTGGGGTCTGATGCAAACATTTTTCCTAAACAGATGTGGGAGAGAATGGGGAGACTTGTGCTGCAATGGTCTCCGATTCAACTGAGGATGGCGAACCAATATAAGATTATAAGATTATCCCTATGGGATGACTACATGGAGTCACTGTAGATATAGAAGGTGCGAGCGCACTGGATGATTTTGAAGTAAATAGAGATCATTGATGATAGTAATCCATATCCCTCACTCCTCAGAATTTATTGGGCCATTGATATGAATGGAGTCATCAACTTGAAGAAGTAGACAATGTTGTTTGAAAGGAAATCGCTCCATGTTGTATTGCCATTGGACCTTGCAGAAGGACTGCGCTATACTGAACCCATCCGTGACTATGAAGAAAGTGATGATGATTTTTATCAGATCTATAAAATAACAGTGCGAGACCAAGACTGAATTAGTCCGAAAGCTGATGGACGGATTGCATGGGGCAGCGAAAGTTCCTGTATCTCGGATTCAAATGAGGAATTGGAACAATGGGAGAATAGGCTACATGAAGTATCTACACTGCACTGCAACATGATGACTAAATCACTGCGTTGTGTGTTGTCAGAGGTGAGAAATTTACCCTATTATGATGGATTAACTGATGTAGATAAGTTTTTGGATGCCTTTGAAAGAGAAGTCCTTGAGGATCATCGCTTTCAAGCGTTGGATTTCGTGCTGTGTGCTACGCCGCACAATGGTGGGGTACGCACATGGAAAACTTTGATGAATGGTGCGATTATAGGAGGATGATGAGGTTGTGATTTGGTCATCCTAAAGTGTGATTAACTGAGAAATATGATGGGAGAAATGATCCGCGTGATCATTTGGAAAAATGGACTAAAGTCTACAAAACAAATTTGTAGCTAGAGTGGGTGCACTTATTCTGTCATACTCTGGATATAATCCCTATGAATTGGTACCTAGAAATGGAGCTCTCCCATGTTACCGCAGAGTGGGATATATTAAGGGAAGGATTCTTGATGGCCTTCAATTTTGAGGATGGGTTTGAAAGCATTGATGATGCTCTGTAGGAGGTTAAGGCGGCGATCTTCAGAATTCCAGAAGATCCATTGGAGTTGGTTCAACTAGATTGGAGCACCCAACTGTGCCATGTGATGGAATGCTATAATGTGACTGCTGAGGGGGAGGATGAAGATCCAAGAAATATTAATATCCTAGAGGCAGAAGGCCATTGTGAGGTTGAAGGTCTGCAGATAGAAAATCCAGACATCATCGCATTGCTGAAAACCAAGCAAGTGAAAATTGGTACTGAAGTAGAGCTGAAGTTTGCAAAGATTGGGATTGCTGGGATGACACCACAGTGGATAAAGTTGCTGAGTTACTCCACAAGTACTAGGATATTTTTCCTACAAAATTTTCATACTTGAAAGGCATCATAGGCGACTTGGGTGTGATGAAAATTGCTTTGAAGCTGGACGTGAAGCCTATTAAGCGGAGACCATATTGGCTTAATCCCAAATATAAGGAAAAGGTTTAGTTAGAGCTGGATAAGATGCTAGAAGAAGGCATCATCGAACTAGTTGAAGTGTTTGACTGGGTGAGCCTAATGGTGATTCAGGAAAAGAAACAGAAGGGAGAAATAAGGATTTGTCTAGATCTAAGAAATCTTAACGATGCCTGCGTCCATGATCCTTTTCCAACACCATTTACAAATGAGGTATTAGACAATGTTGGAGGGAAGGAGGCCTACTCGTTCACTAATGGGTTCTCTAGGTACCATCAGATTAAGATCGCTCTAGAAGACAGGAGAAAAACAACCTTTGCGATAGAATGGGGTTTTTTCCAGTATACTGTAATGCCATTTGGACTCAAGAATGCTTCGATGATATTCTTTTGTATAGTCATTGCGACGTTCAAGGAATTTATTCACAAGTTCTTGGAGTAGTATTTTGATGACTGGACAATGTTTGGGTTTGTAAAGTGCCATGTAGCTAGTCTACACTTAATGTTGGATACATGCCGAAGATATTAGATCCTGTTGAACCTGAAGAAATGTTTATTCTGTGTCCCCTTTGGAATTTTACTAGGTCATGTGGTGTGCAAGAAAGGGCTGATGGTGGACCCTGCCAAGATTATGGTAATAGTAAATTTGGAGGCCTCGAGGAGTGTCAAACAATTGCGTGCAATGCTGGTCCATACAGATATTATCAAAAGTTCATCAAGGCTTATGCTTATATTACCACGCCTATGGAGAAGCTATTGAAGAAGGACACTACATTCTGTTGGGATGAAGAATGTCAGCGCAGTTTGGATGTATTGAAAGAAAAGATGGTCATTGCACTAATCTTGGTCTTCCCAGATTGGAAGAAGGAATTCCATGTACACGTTGATGCCTCGTGTATTGTGTTGTCCTTTGGGATAACCTAAGTTCAATTATTTATGCCAAAGCATCTATAATGTTTTGTTGTTTTGAGTGATTGGATGACTAGTGAACTATTTACAAACAGGTGCTTTAAACTTATACATATTTTGATAAAATGAAAGGTTGTTCTTTAACTGCACATGGTTAGTTTTATCTTAATGTGATGGCGAAGTACAGTATGGAGAGGTATAATTGATTTTATATTCAAATTGAATATTTAACCATTTACAAGAAGAAATTAAGAAATGAGTGCTTTCTTAATCAACAAAATATAATTAAACTAATACAGAGATCTAGTGTAATTTATGTTCAAAGAGGAATTTACAATAACAAATAGTTTTGTAAATTAATCTCTTATTTAAATTACAAGTTCACAGAGGATTCAAAATGAAACTGATATTCAATTAAATTTTAAATCAGATGACTGCAAAAGAATTAATTTATATGAAGAAAACATAATGAATAAACAAGGTGGAATAAAACTCACTGAGAGATAGACCATATGAGGCAAATCCATAATCTTTTATTATCTAAAAAATGCTCCAGCTTAGTACAAATATGCTTGATAACTTGTTCAAGGGTTCAACCCTCAATACTTCGACATAATGAAGTATTTAAACAAAATTTACAAAAATATTACAAGTAATTCCTCAGTGACACGTCATTCTATTATTGAAATTGAGCTAACAGAAAATAAATAATGCGGTCAAAAGGAATGAATCTGGTGAAGTGATATGGACATCTGGTCTTGCTTTGGAGGAGAACAGCTGCTGAGTGGCCACTATTCGGGTGCTATGCTGGTGAATCTGACCTGTCTTTTTAATCCTGGAATTCACACCAACTTATCCCACCGCTCTTCATCTAGAATAGCAATCTTTGTTACCTTGTGGTAGATCTCATCTACCTCAGCATATAGAGAAAAAGTTGATTTTACTGCAAAAATGTGTTTTATCTCGTGTTGGATAAAAACTTATGTTGCTGATAGCTTCATAAAATGCTCTCCCTATCATAGTACATTTGATGTGGGAAGAATTAGCAATATCCTTTGCAATGTCTTGAAGCTTCTTCTTGTAATCTTCCCTGGTCATTGATTTTTCATTGATCACAAACAGAGAAGGCAAAACTTTCTTATTCAATGCATCTATTCTAGTGAAAAACCTGTTAACTGCTACCACCAGAGTGTGACCTTTCTCTATCAGCTGTACAACCAAGTTCTTCTTTGTTAGAAATTTCTTTACTTCTAGGATGGTTTCTGTACTGTCATCTACTTCTAGATCATCCAGCTCATATATCTTTTTGGAATTAAGGAACTTTATTATGTTGTGAGATGTAGCAAGCATTTATCCCAACTCAGCATTGATAGTGGAAATGGTTTGCTTGACTTTCTCCTTCAATTCCTTCTGCTTGAATATAATTTGGATACATGGCCAAATTTCATCTATTTCTTCGATGATATTGTTCCATATGATTTCTTTAACATGAGCCAGAGTGTAGCCAATAGAGGACTCAACTGCTAAATTCTTCCATACATCTATCTGATTTTGAGCTCTCTGTATCTCTGCTACATGAAAAGTCTCAGTCTTTATTTGATGATCTTGTAGAAGATTGAATTGAGCCTACAATATTTTGATCTCTTCAGTCTAGAGAGACATGTTCTGTACTGCATTTTCCAACTGATCTGCAGCATCCCTTATGCTTGTTGTGGAAGATGTGAATGTAGGAATGGATGTGATAGGGAGTGCTTCCAAAGGGACAACAATCATTTTGGCAGTTTGCTCCTTTTCTTTAATCATCTTTTCCATCTCTTTCTCCATTTGCTTCAACTGTGCACTCTTCTCCATGATGAGATTCATCATTTCTACCTTTTGTGTCTCTGTTTCTTCAATATCCTTGACCAGAGGATCTTCTATAACTGGCAATTTAAACTACTTCCTTAATGTTGCTATGTCTAAATTCTTTTTCTTTACAAGCTTTTCTATAGCATTGATGTTTGTAGGGTCATAACCCACTTTGATCACCAAGTACTCCAGAGTTTTGATCCAAGTGTCTTTGGAAAGTGCAGAGACCTTCTCCATATTCAGTTGTGATTGAACATTGGCTAATGTAACTTGCACTTTAGACAAACTCATAGCAGTGTTAGTGATAGTGGAAAAAATCATTTCCCCAATCTACTTGTGCATCTCCATTTGGTCAATGAATGTATGTCTTTTACATCAAACTCAAATGTTGTCTTCTTGTAGTCTGATGCTGCCTTGGGATGGGTAACCTGTGCCTGGAGGAATTCCATTTGCATTTTACCTTTCTCTGAATCAAAGGATGACAACAACCTGCTTTGAGAATTGGAAGTCTGCTTCTAGAATTGATTATAGGTGTTAATCTTCAAGGCCTCATTCCTTAATTTTATCTCCTTAAAAATGTCTATTATACTTTTCTCTGTCTCTCCTATAGTAGATGTGTTGGTCTGCATTTGCTGCTGATCATGTGAAGCCATGGAGGTAGTGGGAGACAATGTGGTTTTATCACCCACTAATGAGGAAACAAGTGGCGCATTAGTGGTGATAATGTTCTCTTGCTCTGGATCCTTGTTGAGGCTTAGTTTAGAACTAAGCTTGGCCTTCTTCCTGTACATAATTTTGAATCCTTCACTGAAAATTTTCAGTCCCTAAAGGGGACTCTTCTTCTTTGCTTGTCTTAGCTGTTTCCTCCTGCATGGTTAGAGTCTTTATTGTGGAGGATGATACCATATTCTCTCCTACCTCATGTAGGGTGTTCTCAGCCCATTATAGCTGGTTTTTATACTTCTCTATCTTTGGTCTAGCTGTGTGAAAATAGGCATTGTATTTCTTTTCCAATCTTAATCTAGAAATGACCCCCGATGGATCATATGACCAGGTGAAACTAAGGCTAAACTACATTTCTTTTAGTAGCTTTTCTACTTCTTCCCCTGCTGCCTTACTATTGCAAATCAAAGGCCCTATCTGTGTTTTAATTTTGAATTGGGACTTCTTCTTGGAAACTACAAAGTAGATCTCATCCATATTAAGCATATGTCTTATGTACTCGAGCAAAAATCCTCATTGGGAGGAATTTAGGCAGCTTGTAAGGGGTAATATCACACCCAAATATTCTCAATTATGTATAATTCTGATAGAGGTACCAATATCTTATCTAAACTTGGTCTGATAGATGCAACACCTTTCAAATTTCCTCATGGATCCTCGGTTCTGTTTTGCTGCTTAAGAGGCTGTTTGCTGGATGCAAAAACATCTCTATGAACTATTTGTATGTGTATTCGTTTTGTTCCTTCATCACCAGAGTAGTCCAAAAGATGACTGACTGCTGGTTCCCTTCTGCATCGAGATTTTCTAAAGCAAGCTTGATGTTGTCTCCCTGAAAATATAAGAACATATAGACTAACACAAAAGCATACTTGAACACCTCCTCATTTTGGAATTTGATAAACTACTCATGAGTTGAATCTGCAAGAAATTGGCTAAAGTTAATCATGATGAAGGGATTAGAATCAACAGAGAAAATGGACATAAATCCTATGATGGCCTCATCTACCCACTAATCTGAGTAGTAGCCAAGGAGGTAAGAGATGACTGTGATAATTTGACGGCTCTCTCAGGGAAAATAGAGGAGGGATAGGGAGGATGCTTCTTTGGAAATGGGGCATCTTTTGTCAAGAAAAGTTCAAGGGTTTTGGCCCTCTCAGTAAAGTCCAATTTCTGGTAAATTCAATAAGTGCTTCATAGGAAAAGGGGGTGGAATTCTCTACTGTGGGGGTTTGCATCATCTGGTCTATGGCTTGAGGAGTGATAGTAAATAGAATTTATCCAGTGGGGGAAATGATGGCTCTTTGGCTTGGAAAATAACATGCATGACACTTCGTAACAAATTATGGGGTGCTGTGGGTACGGGGAAAATTGTATTAGGGTAAGTGGGATTCCCACAACTGAATGTCATTAGATTTGTCTATGTATTTGTCCTCAAGCGAGTAATACATCTCAAAAAGGTCAAATTCGTAGAGAGTTTCATGGATTTTATGGTCTCTGTCAGCCTAAGGGATGTGGTGAAAATCAATGGGAGGATAGATCAGAGGATTGACAGGTTCTTCTGGTCCCTTGTCCTTTGGAGGCATCTTTGGATAACGTTAAGGACAGTTGTGAAAATTGGATTACAGGCTTCAATACACAGATGGGAATTAGGATTTGAGGACAATAACAAAGGTAATAGGCTGAAAATCAGTGGGCGGACAATGTCACTGGTGGGTGAAAATGTTAGATTTTGGTACAACAAACCTATAATAGAGAAATAACAGTGGCAGTGGTTTATCCATTGAGGGTGGCGCAGGTTTGTTGGATTAATAGCTAAACCATTTAATTATTTAACAGCTTAGTTTTGGAGGGAGCAGGTGTGATTGACAGAATCAACGGGCAAATGACGTGGCAGAAGGTGAGTGGTGGGAGAGCAACGGGTAGAATATTGGTAGTGGGAGGCGGAGAAACTTCTTTTCAGAGTGGGGGCAGGGAGGCAGTTAACAATTTCACTTGAGGGGGGTCCGAAATGCTGTAGTGTTGACACATAGGGGTGGGCGTGGTTTTGAATACCACCCATTTCGGATCCCCCCTCCCTTGGACAGTAAAGTTCAGATGGTGAGGGGGGGTTAAAACGCTGTGTGGGTTGTTGGATCTTGGGAGATGGGCACATATGAGGTGAGAGGTGGCGGAGTGTTAATTTGAGGTGATGGGTTGCTCGGTGGGGCTGAGAGAAAATAATTTAATGCATAATGGGGAATATTTGGAGTATATGGCGGGGTAATGAAACTTAGGAATAGGGAAGTGGACAAAAATATGAGCGGGGGGTGAGTTTGGGTATTAGAACTTAGGAAAAGGGATTTATACACCAAAATTATTTGATATATTAATATTTAGAGTACAACTTTAATCCTTTTTCTTCTGCACATGAAAGTAATAATTGACATTTGACTTTAGGATAAAATCGTTATGTTTTTCCTCTAACCACCATAGTGCTTCTACCTGCCCTTTTGCATTCCATTCTTTTTCTAAGCTAAAATTTTCTCTTCTTTCTTTGCAGGGTGCACTTAAGCTAGCGGACCCAAATCATTTTTCTTTTATGTACATCTACCTTATCATATCACTTATTTAACTATTGACTTAGATTAAACTTTTGAGTCAATGTTATTTCTACCTAGTTATCGATTTACCAAGTTTAAATTGTTTGGTAAACCTTCATTCACTAATCTATTTAACATAAATTTAAATGGGTTTAGTCATGATTAAACTATATGACCAGAACATAATTTGGATCATTGTGGCATTGAAGAACAATTTTCACACAATCCTTATTTGAAAATGGAATAAAAGATCTAACTTATCAGTAGTGGCACTTGGACTTGAAACACTTTCAATCTTAAGAATGAGACTTCTGTGATCTTCATAGTTATAGAATAGCTTCGGCGTGAATCACATTAAATGACCTTTGTCGACGGTTTTCGAACCAACTAGTGGGTCATCGTAGGACTTGCGACGCGTCTGGCTTAGCAATTAAATAGACAGAGCAGAGACTCAACGGCTCATAACGGCTAATTTGACCCTAAGACCCAGCTCAACTTAAATTAATAATTAATATTATTATTATTTTATAATATTAAAATTGATAAAACAATATTCTATTTCTAGAAGTTAGTGAAATTATGTGCGTTGACTAGAAACTAGTGTACTATTTAATTAGATAACCATAAGTTATTAATAAATTAATATTAATGGTTATTAAAAAAATTATTATTAGTTTGATTGATTTCTTTTGAGGAACTTATATTACTTTTCTAATTTTAAAATTAATAATATAATATATTTCTAGAAATTAGTAAACTTAGTTATAGTGAATAGTGATTAACCTAATTAAATAACATTAAGATAATAATAAAATGGTTATTATAAAATTTATTAATTCGTTAAGGGATTTCTTAATAAGAAGTAGTTAGGGTACATGAATAAATTCCTATTCTTATAATAATATTATCAAAGGTTAATTTAAAACAATAATAAAATAATTACAAGGGCATTATAGAGACACTAAGTATTTAATAAATCAAAAACCAAATAAATACATGAATTATTTACTAAAGGTATGTTAACTTATATAATTAGATTAGAAAATTAATTAAATATATTTTGGTTATTGAGATAGTACATACATATAAAAATATAATATTTGATCGTATCACTATGGGATAGAAGAAATCTAGATGGGCCATACTGACTACCTCTAGGAGCTGCAAAATAGCTCAAGGTAGGAATCACAAATAAAACTAAAAAGACCACCCCTTAAAAAAGGAATACCTCAAAATCTAGAAACCCTGATATTAATGACGCTAAAAAAGCTTAATGACAATCCAACCCCAGAAAAAGACCTTCATCAAAACAAGGTAAAATCGAAAAGGATTAATAGAAAAAACACTTAACCTTAATAATACTAGAAAACTCAAGAAGATTAAACTGAAACGACAAAGAGGAAAGCATCAAGGAAGAACCGAGAGGGAAGGAAGAAACCCTAAGACAACAGAGCGGGGATCCAATTTCTACTGACCTTCCAGCCATCATCTCTGTTGAGATTGATGGGTCTGCGCTCAATTTCAATAGCTTCCCTTAACTTGCGATGATGGAACCGATCCACCCTGGCAATGATTTTGGCCTCCTCGATGCAGACGTGATGCTTAGTCTTGTCCTCATGCTCTGCTAGGGCTGAGGATTTTGTTCTTCTATGCCTCAAATCTACTGCATGCTCGCCAATTCTCTGCTGGATGGAGCGCCCTGTTTCCCCTATATAGGGTGTTCCACAGGAGCAAGGAATCAGATACACACCCTTCATGTCCTTGGGGTTAACAGGATCCTTTACCGATCGCAGGGAATTACGGATGGTTCTAAGGGGTCTGAAGGTGGAGGGAATATCAAACTTTCTAAGGATCCGCGCAATTCTGTCTGTGGTCCCTTGGATATAGGGTAGATGGGCACCTAGCTGGCGTTCCTTAGGTTCTTTCTTAATCAACGCATTTTTGGAGGCTTTAAGGAAAGCTTTCCGACCTAGGTGCCTACTATATCCGTTTTCCACGAAGACATCAAGGAGGTGGGATCTCTCTCTAACCAGGTTTTCATTATCCGAAATCCTGAGGGCCCGCGTGGCTAGAGTGTTCAGCACACCCATCTTCTGAGCCGGGAAGTGATGGGAATCAGCATGAAGATACTGCTCTGTGTGCGTTTTCTTACGGAACACAGCGTGGGAGAGAGAGCCGTCCTTCTTCTTAGAGATAAGAATATCCAAGAAAGGGAGGCTGCCATTGACCTCTTTTTCCATGGTGAACTTAATAGCAGAGGATTGACCGTTGAGGTGATCGAGGAAACGATCCAGCTCCTCATGGCCATGGGGCCAGATGACATTAGTGTCATCAACATACCTCTTCCAAAGCTTAGGAAGGAGACGAGCCGAGGCAAGAGCCTTGGCTTCGAAATCTTCCATGAAGAGATTCGCCACGATCGGGGAGAGGGGGGAACCCATAGCAACACCACAGGTCTGCTCGAAGAACTCACCCTCGAAACAGAAGAACGTGGAAGTGAGACAAACTTCAACCAGATGAGTGGTATCCGGATCTGTTAAGCGCTTGATCACTTCCATGGCCTCTTTTATGGGAATGCAGGTGAACAGGGAGACCACATCAAAGCTGACTAGAATGTCTTCGGGTTCAAGCCTGATATCCTTGAGATCCTTGATGAAGGATGCAGAGTCCTTCACGAAGGACTCAGTGCGGCCAACCAGGGGCTTAAGCTTAAGAGCCAGAAACTTGGCCAGAAGGTAGGTCGGACCTCCGATGGTGTTGACGATAAGCCTCAGAGGGACCCCTTCCTTATGGATTTTAGGCACCCCATAGATTCTAGGAGCGATGGGATTGCTCTCAATGAGCTTACGGGACAGGGCACCCACCGAGTTACTAGACTTGATGGCGTGAGCCACTGTCCTAGAGATTATCTTAAGAGGGTTTTTGGCAAGTTTTTTATAACTGCCACTGTTGTGAAGATGATCTAACATCTTCCTACGGTAATCGTCTTTGTTGAGGATGACCGTAGCCCCTCCTTTGTCCGCTTTAAGGACCACAATATCCTCATTCTGATTTAAGGACATAAGGGCAAAGAACTCCTCCTTACTGAGGTTCCTCCGAGGGGGTTTAGCCTTCCTAAGGACCACAGCACAATCTTGCCTGATGGTGTCCTTAATATTATCAGGTAGATTCTTGATTCCATGCTCCACGTCGTAGATAATGTCATCTACAGGGATTTTACTCGGGGCAAGGGCAAAGTTTAAGCCCTTACCTAAAAGACTAAAAACAGACGGGGAGAAGGAAAAGCTTGAAAGGTTGACTACCTTCTTATTCTGAGAAGACGAGGGAAGAGGAACCTTTCTGTTGAGATTCTCCTGTTCTTTGCTAAAGTTAGGAGCAACAAGACAAACAATACTATTATTAGAATCACCTACGTTATCATCATTAATAAAACAAATAGAATTATCAACCGTGCACCATTGACATTACCTAGATTATTAATGCTATTATTAGGACTCATATTATCATTATCTCTCTTATCCTCATTATTGAACTTATTATTATTATTTACCGAATTGTATAAATTATCATCATTATAAATACCCTTATATTTTATATTGCTATATGCATTATTGGTATTTATGCTAATGTCCATGTTGCGTTTGTAGTTATATAGCTTGTATGTATTATCTATACTACTTTTATTCCCATTAGTGTTCATATCTGAATTATTCATATTAGTAATATTTTTATATAAACCATTCCTATTAATATCATTCATGTTAGACTTACTATCGATATTACCTGCATACTATGTAAAATAAATTAAATAAAAAAATCAATGTGAATATTTATCTTAGTCAAAATAAAATAAATAGAAATAAAAATAAAAAATAATGAACTAAAGATAATCTTATAAAATAAAAATAAAAAGAAAATTACTCATGGTATTGAAAACCAATGGTATTGACCCATGGTATTCATGTGGAATGCAGCTTATTTAAAGGGGGGGAAATAAACTAGCCTACAACCATCTTAAATGTGGATCTACCAAGAGTCGAAATGAATAAAATGTACATTTACAATAAACTAACTTACAAACACCAATTAATTTTCCCATAATAGTTAGCTATATTAATTTACAATTATAACCAATTAATGATCCTCTCTTACTTTTATTTACTTAAATTCTTAAAGATATAAATTAATAAACTCACAAACTCACCAATTAACTTCCCCATGATAATTAATTATCTAGGTTTATAATAGGGACCACTTAACTTACACGCACTAATTAATTTCATTGTAATAATTAACTATAACTATTATGACCAACTAATCATCCATCTTTAATATTTCTCTTTGACACAACTTTGTTTGTAATAATTAATTATGTAAGTTTACAATTATGCTCAACAAACTCGGAAGCACCCATTAACTTCTTCAAAGTAGTTAACCATGTGAGCTTACAATTATGACCGGCTAATTACTCTTTCTTAAGAAGAAGTTAACTATGTGAGTTTACAATTATGACCGACTAATTATTCTTTCTTAATACCTTTTTTCTTTTTGACTTGTCTTTTCCCTACCCTGTGATAATTAATTATGTAAATCTATAAAAATGACTAATTAATTTACAAATATAAATTAATTTATCCTTTTTAATTAATTATGTAAATTTACATTATGATCAAGTAACATATAAGCATTATTGACTTAATGTTAACTAATTTAGATTCATCGTAATTTTATATCTACTAAACATCAAGAGGGATCAAATCCCTTTAGGTGCAGATATCTTTTAAAGTGAAAAGAGATTTGATCCCTCTGGGTGCTTGATAGATCTGAAGTTAAGATGAATCTAAATTGGTTTATATAATATTCATTTACTTCATATATATTTATTCATTTAATTGTTATTGGTTCATTTCTTCAACTATAATTCAAACAACAATTTATTTTATATTTTAATTTGATCTCTATATTATCCTCTTAAATTTTAAGAGAAAAACTAATGTTTACAAGATTATCATAATTCATTTTATATATTGCTCAATACTATAATATATATATCTTAATTAGTTACATTCCTTTTTATTATTTATTTAATTAAATATAATATTTAGATTTTGATTTGAGGAAATAAAAAAATTTATTTAAAGATCTATCACCTTTGTGATACTAAGAGGGTTTGAAGATGAAAAAAACTTTCACTTGGATTACTCCATCTCATTCTTAACCTTCTTCACTTGTTAAGTCAACAAAACTATAATAATCTAGGAGAGTGCCTTTCCTTTCTTTTTTATTATAAAAATAAACAATCAAAGAATCACAATTAATCACTTAATTTCTTAAGATACAATAAACCACAATAATCTTAGTGAAAGTTAATCATTATCATCATCATATTTAATTAAAATATATATTAAATTTTAATTCTTTAATCTAAAATTATATAAATTCTCATAATCATTACAAATTTAATAATATATTTTTAATTTTTAATTTAATTAAAAAATTCAATATAAATATACAATTAACAAATTGAAAATTAACATTAATTACTCTCCTTCCACTCCAACAACTGAATATTAAAATTAATCATTGCAAGTTAGACATCTTCCCCTCCTTTATTTCCCAATAGTATACTTACAATGTGCAGAGACATTGAGATAAAAACTGCTCCAAGAATAACATCCCTGGCTACACCTTTTAGGCGGCTATTAGTTAGCAAAGAGGGGAAGGGTGTGATCCAAAAGGTTAGTGAATAGGAACAGGGGGGAGGGTGCGATCCAAAAGGTTAGAAAATAGTACGAAGAATTGAATAATAGAACAATTGGTTTGTAGTTTGTTTCCCTCAAAGAAGAATTGTGCGCAAGTCATGGCTTAGAACCACTATAACATTGTGCCTCCAAACACTTGCTGCTAAGTAGATCAGTGGATCACATGACATGACAGAAAGAAGAAAGAAAAAATTTATTTTAACGTCCACAAGGCTAAAGATAGCCTATGGGACATATTGCTTCTTCATCTGCTTGATGTATTTGGCCCTTTTTCTATGAAGCTTCAAAATAAATGCTCTTGGCTTCTTGAAAAAACCCTCACTAAATAGATTATCCCAGAGCTAGCTGCCAGCATATTTGCATAACTTTCCATGTTGCCTTTGAAGGCCTCACATTCTAAAATTAAATGTTTTTATGTTTCCACTTTTCCAGAAGAACAAAAATGTATACTCTTTCCTCCCACACTTCATTGGACCTTTTCTAGCACCTAGCACCTTGTTTCACAACGAAGTTGATGAGAATTAGTCCTTAACTGAGAATAAACATTTTGGCTCTCCAAGAGATATTGGCCTCTATGTATGCTTTTGGTTGATGACTATGAGTGAGATTAAACACTTCAATATAGTATTTTTTCTTCCTTCCTAACTCCTTATCCCAAGTACACTTGTGGAACTTTTCCATAACAAAAGCTTTTATCTCTTTGTTGTTTATGGGACACTCATTCAAGCAAATACCTCATTTACTAAACCATTTGTTATTTTGTTGCATCCAAGTTATTTTTCTCTTGCACAATCTATCTTTAAAGACAACCTTAGGCCATCTACCCTCTTCCATTTGCTCAATTATTTTTAAATACCTTATGACTCGCACCATAAAAATTGCTTCAATAGGCGTAGTGCCTGTTTCACTTAAGAAGATATCATAAGGAAATACACTTTTAATGTTAAATTTTCTTGTAATCAAACGCTTCTGAATTTTCTCATTTTTGTCTCCACTGCATGTCAGATGTAATTCTAGCCCATAGTTCACAACCATAGAGAATCATCAGAATCACTAGAAGCCCAAAAAGTGTTTGAGTGGTTTTCCAGTCCCATAACTCTACCTCTCTACACCTATTTTGAAAAGCATAAAATGCTTTCCAACCCCCCAAAGTTCTTTTCTTTCTACAACCATTCCAACTTAAATTTTTTTTGAAGTCAATTCCAAGGTATTTGTAATCCGCAACTTCTTCCAGAATGTTGCCTTCAAAATAGAACTTATGCTGGTTATGTTTTCTTTTCTTAGAGAAAACCACTACTTTGATTTGTGATATGACATGTGATTTGTCAGCTAAACTATCAATGTTTATATGATATCACACTATCTTTTCTATTTTTAATAGAAGTTCTCTACACACAATAATTATTTTTATTTTTTTAATTTAATTTAATTATTATTCTCAAATAATTTGAATGATTTTGCATACATATTTTTGTATTTTTTAATCATCATTTTAACATGTGTATAAATATGCTAAAACTTTTTCTATGTATAAATGATCTCCTCGCATTGCCAACCCTTTTACATCTTGGCTCATATATACTTAATACTTGCATACTATTTAACAGTTACATTTCACTTTCACTTAAAATTATTTTTAAGTGTGTAATCCCTACACTTTAGCTTTATGAAAAACTATCTACCATTCATAAAACTAAACAATTATAGATTTTATATTGATGGGTTTTACTATTTTTTAACCAAGATGAGATTGTGAATGAATACCTTATTCAGCAAAAAAAAATCGTGCATGCAGAGATACACAACCAATTTATAAGTAAAATATTAGGAAAGAGACATTACAAAAAATATTAAAATAAGCTAGATATATTATTATTGTTATTATTGATATTACTATTAATATTAGAATTTTAAATTAATATTTATGATTAAAGGATGATAATTTATAAATTAGGAATATATCTGAATTTCTAAAATAAATAATTTAAAGAATATTATTAATAATAATAACATAATAATGGAATATAATTATTGATATTATTATTAATAATAGAATATCTAAATAATAATAATCATTATTATTAAAAAGTAATAATCAATAATAATAATATTATTATTAACATCAAAATAATTAAATAATTAGAGTATACTATTAATTATTATTTGAGTATTATTAAAAGAGGTTATAATATTATTAAAAGCGTAAATTATCCGAGGTGAATAAGATTCGTAGGTGTTTTCCTTTTAGAGTGAAGGATGATGTTCGAATTGTTATTTTCTTGATTAATTGAGTGATCCAACCATCATAGGGGGAAGAGAGAGAGATTGATTGATCCATACATCATATAAGATGTTAAGGCAAGAAAAGGAGACCCCGCACTGGGCGTTGAAGGGGCCATAAAATATGCAAATTGATCTGGAGAGAAAAGACAACCATTGCTCCATATTCTAAGCTAATTCATTTATCAATTGTTCGAGAGTGATGCAGCATATATAATAGCTCCTATTAATTCAATAAGAGATCATGAACCTCCATAAATAACCTAAACCATCCTACTAAATTCCACATATAATGAGTACCCATTAGGCATACTTTTGAGAGGATCCACATTGATAAAAATTGAAGATACATTAAAAAACCATGTTCAAAGCTTTTCATTACAAAATTTTTGTAGTTCATTAGTTAAATCAAAATTCTACAGATTCTTGGATTAGAGTTCCAGATTAGCCTAAAGATATTAACACTATATACCTAATATTTACATGGAGACATAACAAAAAGACAGGTTTGAGAAAACAAAATCAAACGTTTGAACCAAATTAGTTAGGATCCTTGCACCCAGTTAGAGTCAGTATTTGCATACTGCCATCAGTGATCAAAACTCCTCTTTTATATCATATTAGGGTCCCATTCTAAAATTTTCATCATTCCACCTATGTCCTTATGCAAAAATTTACTCACTAATGGTAGCCCAAGTCAAAAGCCTCACTCTCCCTTAAAAATTAAATACTTGTTTGCCCACCTTCATGTCTTACTAAGCATACATCAATCATAAAAGATCATTTCATCATGTCTCATGTCAGTCAAGTCCACATGGAGTCAGGTCATTCAAGGTCCCATTAGGTCACTAGGTTTCATTCTCCAAGGTCCAATAATACTCCATTTCACCGCATAAAGCCAACAAAAAGCATGAGAGTGAGAAAAATAATATCTCTTTTTCTTTTAAAGAGGATTTGAAAACATGTAACTATGCTTGCCCAAGTCCTAATTTTCTTTCCAAGTATCAATTCTATTTCAGATTGTAATTTTATTCCAAAAAACATAGATGTAATATTTTTTTTTTTTTAATTTATGTAATTTTATGTTCATTTTATGTAATAAGTTACTATTCCTAAGCTGTTAACTCAAACTCTATGTGCCAACTTCATCCAAGAAAATTCAAATGTAAAGAGTGCCAAACTCTAGCATCATCAATCTGTAAAGAAGAAAATCAAAGTGTAAAGGGTAGTTAGCAAAGTTTTCAAAAGGGTGAACTGAAACATTAGAAAGTGGGTTTTAAAGTTAAAAGATCAAATTCACTCAAGTATAAAGGCCTACTTAGCTTCATTTTCCACCTACCATTAATTGAGCAAACCCCAAGAGAGCGTTTTTTATGATTATGGGAAAAATTAAAAAAATAGGGCAGGCGCTGTGCGTTTGCTTCAGGTGTTTTTCACACCCTTTAGGCATTGCGCACTTGCCAGGCATTGCGTGTCCCTTCAGGTGCTGAACACTTTATTCCAATGCTACACACTTCCCAGAGAAGGGCACACTTGTGGCACTAAGCATTTGTCCAGGAAAGCTAGAATCGCCTCCAAAGCTACACCAAACTTGTATTCAACCTCCAAACAAGTAAGTACATGCTAAAGATAGCATGCTTCTTCCTCATAAAGTCACTCTTATGGTGTTTTGAAAGTGTATTGAAGATTTAGTGTTATTTTCACATCTAAACCCTAGTATCTCCCTAAAAATTATCCTCGCACTCTCAATTCCCAAATTTTGAACTCCCCTACACTTTCATTCCCTTTCCCTAAACCCTTTATCCCAAAATTCTCTAAAAATTTGTCCCAAAACCCAAAGCCCTAGGTGCTACAACTACCTAGGCTCTCAAACCCCTTACATTATAAACAATTTCCCCATCATAAAAATCCATCATATTGAAACTCCCTATCCCCTCGATTACATAAATCCCTAAAGCCATCTCCTTCAATTTCCCTTCCCCATTTCTTACTCCTAAAAAACCAAATGAAGAGTCTTTTTCATCATTCCCTCATCAAAATCATAATCCTATATCATCTCAAAGAGCTGAACATTGCATCTAGTACCTTCATAGTGAATTCGATATTCACTGATCCATCTATTCAGAATGTTCAAAATGTCCATTCATCATCTCATCCTTCCACCTCCATTCCTCCATCTCAGCCCATAGCTCATTCATCATCATCATCAGTCACCTTCACCGTCACCTCCACCATCACCACTTCATGAGCATATTGAGTCACCTACCAGAGATGAGATCAGTGAGCCGGAGCAAATTAAGCAAGTTAAGGATACTAGGCCTAAAGGGGCAGATTTGGGCACTTTGGCACACACTTATTAGAGGCCATAGGTAGGTGTTTTCCCCACATATTGTGGGAGGGGCCTTGCCTTCTTCATCAGCAAAGCAAGTACAAAAGGGAAAAGAAAAGATGACAGAGCCAAAGTTTCAGTATGAGGAGGAGGACCTCCATGAGACAAAGCAAGATTTTGACTTGGTTGACCTAGGTGAGCATGATGACAATAAGTGTTGAACCTTAGAGTTACCCTCTCCTTGACAACTTTTCTCAATTCTTTCCCTTGCTTTTCCATAGGAATACAAATCCCCATCAATGATAAATGATGGATTATGTCTTAAAGAGGACATTAAATGATTGACATGTTATACTTTTATGTTTTTTCTATTTGAATAAGTTTGTGCAACTTAGCTACAGAAAGTAGCCTATTCTGTAGCTAACTATGTGTTCTGTAGCTACTTCCATGGTTTGGCAAGTTCCAGGTTTCAAACTAAGAAACCGGTCACATGGGCATCTATGGAATCATCTTGACATGGATTCTATCCTAGTCACCCACCCAGATCAATAAAAAAAAGCCAACTCAAGACCATAATCAAAAGTGGAGTCAGACATATGAAAGCCAGAAGCAATAAGACTCTTTGTCTACTCTTTCATGGTTAATTAATAAATCCAACAGTTTTGTTGCAGCATTAACTCGAATCATCCACCTATGTTAATGGTTTTGTGCAACCATCTTGCTCGAATTCAAGTCACCTATAGCTGATCAAACATTTACGCAGTTATGTTATGATACATGTAGACCACTTGTAGTTAATTTTCCTTAAAAGACAGTTATGAATATTTTATTTTAAATACTAGTTGTACAGAACCGAGGGGGGTTTGAAGTTTTTGATGTATTAAGCTCAGACTTGAAGCTCTGTAATTTTGAACTTTTGTTCTTGTTTATAATATAAAGCCATGTGTTGACCTATGATCATTTGAAGGAGCATCTGAATTAGTTAGCAACTCAACCCAGTCAGTTGCAAAGGGCCCCTGCACTGAAGGAGGTTTTCTTTTCATTCATTTTCTGTTCAGTTTTAATTTCATCATTTGCTTTTAGCAGTGTTTGTAACTTAGGTTGATTTCTTTTAGTTTTGATTAGTAGCATAATGTTAGAATTCAATTGTGATGGAAATGAGAAATTGGGGGTTAAGCCAAAATCCCTTTTCCTTAACAAATCAATCTTGAGGCCTGTGGGTTATGACCCACAAAGCCTATTGGAAGTGTTCTTAGGCCTTAAGCCATTAAACCATGGACTTAAATTAGACCTGAATCCTTATAAAATTACTGGGCTTTATTGGAAGCATACATATATCGACATTAAGCCTTAACCTCCTCAGCTGCAACACTTTACACAATACATAGGGAAACGTACGAAAACCTTGCTCCGAAACACATACTGGACTTCAAATTATATTAGACTTGCCTCTATAACTATTGGCGGGTCCGCCGTTTTAAGCGTTGCTCTTCAGAATCCCTGATACACCCGATCTCTGATTGTCACTTTCCAATATTGGTGATGTCGCATTATCACCCCATCGGATATCAGTGGTCACATTTCACCGTCCCTTGGCCTTCCCGATTTGGGACTTGCAATTAGATCGCAACCGTTGATCCTGGCGCTGATCTGGCGGTTGCAATTAAATCGCATATCGCTATCGCTACGATTAAAAGCCAGCTCCGATATCGCCAAGGAACTTCCGTCGATGCGATATAAAGGTTCTACAGCCTATATGATAAAGGATTTGGACCGTTGATCCATAAGATCCAACGGTCCTTGTGCATTCTTGCCCATATCCTTTCTAACTAATCACCCTCGCATTCATCCACCAATTGATGGGTTTCTGTGTTCAAACATAGTTCTCTGCTAGGACTGCCATAACACACAACATGCGTATATATAATAGTAACTTGATATCATAGGGTCGCCATTGATCCTACAGGAATCAATGGTTGACCAACACACTCATAATTGGGAATTGAACCTGCGGCACACACACAACAGATATATATTATATATATATAATATATATATATATATATATTATAATATATAAATATATATATATATTATATAATATTATATATAATATATATAACAGAGTTGAAAAGAGACATATACACAAACATGTAGACATCCACAAAACACATATTTGTTATATTATAATAACACAATTACAATTAAGGCATTTCAGCCTTAGAGAAGAGTCTCCTCTCGACTACATTGTATCTATCTCACTCTGCCTATTCCTCTCTGAACATGCAATTGATGATACATATATTTATATGGAAAATATTGTTGGATCGGATCACTATGAAGGATCTGACCACATCCCCTCCTTGATTTTCTCCAACAAAAGAACTAAACCTCTCGGTACATGCATGCATGGCAGATTACAATATTGATAAGTCTCCTCAAGGCTTTTATCCATCTTTTTCCATCTTTAATTCTTTAAATTTGTTTTAAATATGTTTTAAAACAGATTTTTCCCAATTTTTCTCCCCTAGTCCACATCTTCCTCTTCGCTCCATTTTTTATTCCTCCCTTTAACTTAGGGTGCTAGATGCTCCTGCATCAAATTGTGCAGTCTTGTTTCTCCAATCCATTTCATAAAGGAAATGACTTTTCTTTTAAACATAGTAAGGTTGAAAGTAATGAGGATGCATTGTTGATTAGTTTACTCATTGTTTTTGTTATTTATTTCCTAGTTCAGATTGCCAATACACTGTGTAAATGAATGTTTTTGATCACCATTTCAAGATGATATCCATCCTAAACTAAATGGTTAAACATTCACTTTACACAAGGGTTGAAACTAATTAGTTACTTTCTGCATGTTTTATTTAGTTCTTTGGACCATAAAGTATAGAAAGTTGCTTGTATTCCATCTCAAGAAAGCTATCTTTCAAAATTGAAGGTTTGGGTAACTAGAAGTACTTTAGTTA
>APFE031604857.1:253231-320187 GCA_000404065.3 Pinus taeda | reverse complement strand
GCATGGAGCTCACCTTACCTTGACCGATGTCAAGTATGTACCAGGACTGAAGAGAAACTTGGTGTCGATTGCGATGCTAGAAGACAGAGGCTATGATGTAGTGGTAAGAGAAAGGTTTTCCTTAGACACATCATCACTAGACAGGTGAAGCAGATTGGTTCACGGGTCAAGAACCTGTATGCTCTTAAGGTTCAAGATGCATGCAAAGCCTTGAGCAGCAAGGCAACTGATGGAGACTTGGTGGTTGAGAGGGAGGGTATATTACCTCTCACCATGCAGAGCCAGAAGAAGTCTCAGACGATTGTGGAGGAGCCATGATTGTTGCAGCAGCTTCATGAGGAGGTTGTGGACCAGCCACAACAGGGGAAGCTGAGTGGAGATCGAGTAGAGAGATCTACTCATGTAGAGACCTCCAATAGGGGGAAACTTCGAGCCAGGTGGGCTAAGGGATCACATGCAGCCATACCTCCAGGTAGGAGGTGGGGCAATATAGATTGATAGTCCCAAGGAAGAGGGGCACGATCCTTAAGGTACCCAGCCTCTTGGATGATACCTTGCTACGGGAGCCCCGATGTGGAGTAGCAGGAACTGACTGATTGGGTAGAGATAGATGCGGATGGAGCGGCAGAGAGAGCGACAGTGCGGGGAATCCTAGGATAGCGCATAGCATGCAGGCTGCAGCAATGCGAGAGGCACAAGTGTTTTTCACAGAGAGGTGTGCAATGGTGCGAGATGCATGAAGATGTTGCAGTAGCACAGATGTCAGAGAGGGAGCACTTGTCAACAGCAAGTAAAGCTTCAGCATCAGAGTATGTTCCTAGCCCAACAGATTGGTCAGTTGGGAGTGTTTTTGTTCCAAGTGTTGTTGCAGCAAAGTGGACCAGGCAGATGTGTTGCATGCAGAACATTCTAGAGTTACAGGATCGGGTTTGAGAGGAAGCCTTTCTTGTTGAGAGGGAGTGTTGAAAAGTGTGCAACAAGAAATGCTTGTTTAGATTGCAACAAGATGATGGAGCTTAGTGAAAAGAGTCGCCTTCACTAAGTGGGCCCGCAGGCTATTTTTGGCGCAAGTCTATTTTTAGACTATGTCTATTTTTAGACATATGGATCATGTCTATGGATTGCAGGTTGCTGTTATGGATGATTGAAAGTTGGAAAAAATAGATGGACTTCTATTTTTAGACCACAGCAGAGTGACACCACAGCGGAGTGACTGCTCAGTCTAAATATAGAACAGTCAAATATATTAGCTCATAATAATATTTAGACTATAAACTTTGTCTTATTCTCTTGGAGCACTTCAGGATGAGCTACGGATGTGGTACATGCAGATCCCAGAAGGAAATACGTGGTTACCTATGGGATGACTAATATTTGCATGCAGGACTTCAGTTAGAACTCAAGTGAGTTGAGTTTAGTGGACTGGAGGTGCAGTTGATGGAGTTGTGTTCAGTTTAGCTTTGTTAAACTGGTTGTATTTAGTCTAACTGGCGAATAGACTAGAGATGAGTTGGGTGAATTAGTTATTAATTAATTCACAAGTTATTAACTCATAATACAACTAATGAATACATCAGTTAACTCAGTTGCATGTCAGTGCATGTTCAGTTCAGCAGGGACAGGTGTTAGAGAATCAGATTGCTATCAGTTGTGACTATAGTTGTGCATCAGATCTTGCACAATCAAGGGATTGAGTATGCCAATGAGTTTGCCCACGTATTTTCCCACATTGTAGCTTGTGCTCACGTGATTTTTCCAAGCAAATACGTGGTTGCCTTGGAATTATCATCAGTTCTTGAGCAGGTATTGAGTAGCGGAGGCAGGCAAGCAGCAGAGGAGATTTGAGCCAGTGATTGATTCAGATCTGAGCTGTATTGTGTGTAACAGAGGTGGAGATACTTGTGGGAAGTATTATGCTGTGTAATGTTACATGACTCAATCATTAATATACAGATAGTTGGGGTTTTTAGCGAGATGCTTTCCCCGGGATACATACTGTGTTAATGTGTGAATGCTCTTGATGTTTTATTGTTATTGATGCTGCTATATTGATGATCAACGTAGAGGAGCTTATGTATTGTGTATGTTTTCCGCAATAGTACATGATCAGGATAATCTCTGTTGAATATGTGTTAAATTATTCAAAATTTCTACAATTTCATTGACTCGTGATAAAAGTTTCTTTTGACTCAATTGACCCTAGAAACATGAAGAACATTCTTTGACTAGAAATAAAATGAATATAATAAATACATCAATAGTATATTAAATTACATTATGAAGATCAACACTAGTTACATTTTCAACACTCCCTCTTAACTAGGGAGGTATTCTTAATGACACAACAAGATACTCTCAAATTGAAATATTCAAACAAGAAGGGATCATATTGGTAAGCATCATCATACATCATAACCAACATTATAAAAAAATAGCAAGGCTTTGACTAACAACTTCTATCTCTCTAATAGATCATAACACAATTCTGGGAAGCATAAATTTGGACACCACCACCGCCACTCAAGGCACATACTCCATCTGAATGTGCATCATGTATGTCCTTACAAGACTATTTTTATATTGGATATCACCCATCCTCAAAGAATATCAGTCCTCAGGACTACTCTTATCTTGGATCTAAATCCTCAAAGAATATTGGTCCCAAATGCTTATCCAATCCACCATTCTCCCTACCAGTGCCTTCACTAGGATTACGGTTGTTAGTCTTGGCCATAATGCATGACATATAGGAAATACGGTTTCCACCCTCACTCCCTCTCAACCAAGGAGGAAATCCTCACTTCCTCTCAAACAAGGAGGAATAACCACAAGCCTAATCTTGTCTAAAAAATACTTATCAATGCAATAGCTACTTGTTCTTCCATGGAGATCCATTGTATCTTCTCAGCTCCCATCTGCATTATACTCTTGATCATAAACCACCTCATTCTTTTTCCCGGTTCTTTTACAGTCTTCATATCAAATCCAACGTATCATCAAATATTTTTTGAAATTCCTTATGGATCCAACCTTATTCACAGTTGATTGCATAAGCCTTCATATCTTTTTTCTTTGTAGCATAATTATTCTTTCATTCTTTCCAAAAAATTATATCTACTTCCAATCATTAGTAGAATCTCTATCAACATCAGTATTGTCAATCGATGTGTTCCTGGATCGAACCAGTCAGCTATCATTACAACGATATCAAAACTCTTCAACTTCTTGCCAAAGGGTCTTGTTATTGATTTGTCGTCTTCTCCTTTTGATCATAAACTTCTATAGATTTTCTACCAAACTTCAAGTAGTATTGTATATGTTCATGATCTAACATCTTCCTCTTTCTAGTTGAGATAGGTAAACTTCTTCCCTTTTTATTAAATCACGCTTTCATGTTTCCATTTAATTGACTCCCTTTGATGCATACTTCAAACTACTTTCTTCTTGTATTTGTGCTTTGGTATGTTCTTCCATCTATTATTCAAGCTTAGATAGATCTTGTCTTGACCCACAACTTTTGTTAGAAGGTTATGAAAGAACAAAATGAAAAGTGCATAGACAAAATAACAATAGTAATAATTAAAGAAAATAGGTATAGAATACTTATCCTTTTGAGGAGAGTCAACTCCCTCTTAATCTTTGACCTTTTTATCAACTTTGTCCTCACATCAGTGTAATGTCATTCTTGTCAATATCAAGAGAAAGGTTTTCTTTGACAATGGAAACAATTAGTTAGGGTTTTCTTAACTCAAACTTTTGTTAGGGTTTTCAAACCCTAGATGCTTCATGTTCCAAAGTCTTCAAGACTTGTCATTCAAGAATTGCAAATTCTACAAGCATACTAGAGAGTTAGTTGCAAAACCCTAGGGATGAAATGCATGATATTTATTTCCTTGATTATAAAAACCTAGTCTTTATAATGAAATAATATGAGTGTTAACATATCAATTATGTCATGTTCTCTAATATATATTTATGCAAACCCTTTTACTATCTTTCAAAAGATCATCACCATGACCTAGTGAACTTAATATAATTGACATAGATTCAACCTTACCTTATTTCTTCTTTGCAAAGATCTAGTCCTTTGACTTATCTTCAATTGTCAAGTGCCAACTTTCTTCAACAAAGGTGCCTCAACTTTTTCAACCACAGAAATTTCGTTGAGCTACTTGCTTTGTCTTGGTTCCTTTCAAATAGGTCAGCGTTATTGATGCGGTTAGTCCTCTATATAAGAAGGAATTTGTGGGTAGTATGACTACTTCATGTATTTGTGCCTCAGAGATGTGCCTTATATATTCATAATAAATTTTTTCTTGAAGTAGCATCCATCAGGTTTTCACACAGTCTGTCACTAAAATCTTATTCTTCAAAAAAATTTGAATGTCTTTGTATAGACTCACTCATACTTTTCACAAATGTAAATTCTATCTTTGGGTGTAGCTTCATAGTTGGTATTGTTCATAACTTGATAATTTGATTCACATAATCTTGACTTTATTCACAGGTGATGATTTTGGTCCCTTCTATAGAATATGTACCTTAGTTTTTCAGTTGTGTAGTATAGAGTAGATCACAGACTTTTGATTCATTTTGCGCAAAGGTATAGAGAGACTCGGTCCTTTATGTCACAGATAAGACTTTATATGCATCATTTGTACATTTATATGCCTTAGAGACAATCTACATGATTTTGGTTTCCTTTAAATTCATATCACAACATACTTCTATCCTTCATCTCTCAGGTATATAACCATAGTGCCACAAATTTGCATTGATTGTGGAGATGATGGTCTTTTTGGATGTAAAAAAAAATGGATAGTCTCCCAAATGAGTATAGTTGCCTTATATGGTTTTAGATAGACCTTTTAGCGTCAAAATTTATTACTATAATAAGCATTAGATACCTCATAGAAGTGTCACAGAACCCTTTTGTATTGATCGAAGAACAATACCTTAGAAATTTGCATTTTCCCAAACAGAGTCACTTTAATCATTATGGAAATTTTGGACTTGTTCATAGTTTTAGACTAACCTTTGAACTTGAACAATAATAGATGTCAGCTATAGTATTTCAGTTACTTGGATTATACAAATATCATGAATACACTTGGTCTTTTTGATTCAAAAGGAAGGCACAATTATCCACAAAAATTATTGTCAGTAGGTTGTCTTCTTTTCATAGATTTCAGATAACCCATTTGTTTTTCTTTGAGTACTTTGTAGGTTATAAAGATGATGACTTGTATGCTTATAGTAGGAGAAGGTGCCTATGAAATTTGCATTAGTACAAGAAACTTACTTTAAGAATCACCATAGAAACTCAGATATATGTGCCTCAGGAACCTATGCCAACTATTTTTTCCATAATAGAGATTTGAATTTCATTCTTTATTTACAAAATTAGTGCCAGAAAGTCTTTGCATGTATTATGAGTCTCTTTTCTACCCTTTAAGTATTTCATTCATTCCTTTACTTATGAGCTCAGATCACAGAGATATTGATGTCTTATCACAAAGGTATTGTTCCTCTTGCAATTCTAATTTTTACAAGGAAAGGATGCCACAAAATTTGTATCGTACCTTGCTTAGGGTGCCATAGAGATAAACTTCATGTACCTTCGGCTTTATACAATAAATTCAAAAGAGAGAGATAGATGCTTCAATGATATTTTTGAAGAATGAGTGTTGGTTGCTGCAAGGATGATGATCTTCGGGTCCTCTTCTTTGCCCTTTAATAGAAAGAGATAATTGTCACAATAATATCTTCAAGTAAAGTTTTTGAAATGTAATCCTCAAATAAGCCCACAAATTGTGATCTTCAATCTGCCTTCCCTTGACCTTAGCTTTGAAACCATGTTAAGAAACCAAGATTCTTATAGATTGTAGTTGATTTCTCTTAACTTGGTAATTACTTGTGAATGTTTATTGACTTCTTCAAATAAGCCAACAAATTACGATGTTCAATCTGCCTTCTCTTAACCTTAGCTCTGAAACCATGTTGAGAAACCAAGATGCTTATAGGTTATAGTTAGTTTCTCTTAACTTGGTAATTACTTGTGAATGTTTATTGGCTTCTTATTAAATTTATATTATCTTCATCAAGCAATTACCAAAATGTACAAAACATGAAGGTCAAAAGAGATAAAAAAACACAAGTTAGGCTCCAAGCCAGGGCAAAACCTCAAATGGGGGAAAGCCTAAGAAAAATCCTCTTCTTATAGAATTAGATCAAAGTGAGATATCCAAGGCCCAAGATCAAGACTAATACTACCACAAAGACCTACATCAACGCTGGTCAAATCTCTGAATTCTAGTGAGGTATTCCCCACAATATCAGGCCTTGAAATTTTGGCCCTGTAATAGCCTTAAAAAATCGTAGAAGGAACTCACATGTGTGAACAGAATTAGGGAAAAAATCAATTCATCTTCTCTCTCCTTTGACCTCCTCTCTCGTTTGACATTGCTAATTTTTCATCCTTTCATGGAACAAAAATCGATGTGTGTGTTGAATGATCAAAGGAGGTCAAACTTCCTTGTATTTATACATGTCTCAAAGGTCAAATGGCTACCTATTTAGGCTGAATTGTCTAGGAGGGCCAACTTGGTCTATGTGGTGACATTTTTAACTCTTGACTTGAAAAATAGTTTTTATTTTTTTTTACACAAAGTCTAAATGGGACTTTGACTCAATTACATTTCATTGACTCATGATAAAATTTTCTTTTGACTCAATTGACCCTAGAAGCATGAAGAACATGCTTTGACTAGAAATAAAATGAATATAATAAATCAACAGATTTGAATTACATTTTGAAGACTGACACTAGTTACATTTTCAAGAGATGGCACCACAAGCTTCGAGACAAGTATCCTATGGCACTACTCTTTGCACAGGTCTATTCGCTTTTTAATATACATACATAGTTGTAGGATCCTAAAGCTTATGTTTTGACTTGGCAGGCCTTTGTAATTATCTAACTATACCTCTCCTTTGATATTACCATAATATGCCTCTGGTTATTTTAATGTTAGACTACAGTATCCATCCATAATGACTAGGTAGCTACTTTGAATTCTCTGAAGTTGTTCTATCATTACGTTCCACATTTCACAGAAATTGTAATGTTTTTACCTTTTAATCTTAATTTAATGCACATCTCTCTTCTATTTGCCTCAAGTCTACCTCTCCATGTCACCATAGATAGATGCTCTATGAGTAACGCTCTACATTGTCATGAATATATCATGCTTCTCCTGTTCTATATTTCATGCATCTATTATGCATCTTTCCATGTTCAATAACATTTTTCTTTCTTCATGCATGCCTCTTTTCCTTTGCATCAAGTGCTTTCTTTATTTATTTTCTCCTCCTGTCATTATGTTTCTTTAAGTCCATTTTTTGTCTCAGGTCAAGTAATTCAACTTTGTCTCGTGAAGAAATTCATTCAGATCTTCATTGTCATTCAAAAATATGATCCCCAATACCTCTTTCACAGAATTCCATGACCTTCTTTGTCACCATATCCATTGCAACCATCTTGGTTTGTATTAGTGGATGAGAGGTGCTAGAATGAATAACAACATACTCTACTGCCAACCTTCTCTTTTCTATCCATTATTAGTGTTCATTAGAATTAGCAACGTTTTGGTTGTAGTATAACTCATGTTTGTGACTCTACCAGTGCCGCATTCTTCGAAATTTGAACTCTTAGCACTTATTCTCATAATTTTACTTTGCGTAGTCACATACTCTATTCAATTCATCTCCTCTCTCACCAACATATTTTTCTTATGATAAATTCATATAGTACAAAATGGTGTTTATCAATTCTCCAAACCTTAGAATATGCTCCCTCTCATTTTTTTGTGACATGGAATACTTTGGACCTGAAAGAAATGCCACGATAGTTCTTTGTACTCCAATTATAGAGGATAGTTGGTCCTTGGGAAGTAGATTTAAGGTTTTAATCCTTTGCTAGGATTGACCTCAACACAAACCCTATTTTCTCAATATTACAATTATCTCTTCCAGTTTGGGTACTTTCATTCTACTTGTGCATTGTGTAATCATTTGAGTCCTTGTTCTGTAATGAAATCTCCATAGGCTCATTCAAGTTCTCAATGTTTGGTCAAATCTGTGAGGAATGTATGAATGATGGGTTGTCCTTGTTTGCACCCATGAGAGAAACTTTAGAAGTTGGGCTTGGAGTCTCAAACAAGCTTTTCTTCTTCCTTCAATGGAGATCCCATGCTCATAATAAAATGGTTATTGAAAGAGAAAATCGAAAGTGTATTCCATTCTAACAAGCTTTTCTTGTAAGGCATACATTTATTTTTTTAATAACACTTTCTCTTTTAATAACATCCTATTCTCTAACATCTAAAACAACCATTCTTTTCCAAATTAGGTGTCACATCATGTATTAAAACTCCGACCAATGTAGTGACCCTTAACAACACAAGATGTAGCTTGGTTAGGTGAAAATCAACAAGAATAAGCCCTCTTTGTAGATTGTTTGTTATGTCAAAAAATATACTTGCCACCCATAATTTTCCTTCATCATCCAATATTTCTTTCAATATATTGTCTAGAGTGTAAGGGAATCCCACAACTATGCATTCAAGACTTCGATTTGCATGGTACCCTTAGATTTTTTTTTGTAACCGTTATTGCAACTCAACAAAATCTATTATCACAATTTTCAAGGAACACTATTGGGGTTTCTCTTCCCATGAGATGCTTCACTCTTCATGATTGATATTTTGATGAAAACACTACTTGGATTCTACTTTTCTTCCTTGAGTAGCTCCCCCTAAGCCCATGTTGACTTTAATTTTTTATTGAAGTCACATGCTGCTCTTTAGTCCTTTTCCAAAATTTTGTAGGTTGTGTTCTATAGTCTGCTTTGAGTGACCTCCTCCTTCCATATAGTTTTCTTTAAGGTATAGAGAAGCTTGTAATATTTGACCATGTGGCCAAGGTTGTCACATACATAACATCTTGTGTGGCCAAGAAATGGAGGAAAGTGCTTGTGACTTCTTGTGCCATTTCTACTCTTCTTTACAAAATGTTTGCACTCAACAACTTTATGTACAAAAGCATTGCACGAATAACAATAGTCATAGAAATAATTTGTGTGCTAGGTGGTAGATTATCTTTTCGTGGGGAAGGTCTTCTTTGATTGTTTGCTTGAGGATACTTGCATTTTTGCTACGCTTTTTGTTGATAGGCCTCAACTTGACTGCTCTTATAATCTATTGATACATGCCCAAGTTTATGGCAATGGAAGCACGTGACATTTTCCGATAGGGGAACAAAGGAGTTGTTATTCCTCTTTTCAAATCTTGTAGGCTTTCTAAACTTATCTCTAGAAACATATTACATTCATGCAAAATACATTTTCTTTGTCTCATTCCTTTATTCTTGATTTTGTTGTTTGTTCTTGTTTGTTCCTTACTAATCATGTTATTGAAACCTTCTCCTACAAGACTTTTCAAAGCTACTTTATTATCTTCTATGGCTGCATTTAAGTTACTGCTTTTTTCTAACTTCTTTCTTATGGAGATAGATTGCTCGTCTAACTTTTCATATTGTTTGTTATTTTTGTCTAGCTCATTTCTTGATGAAATGACCTTAGCTTCCAATCTTTCACATTGTTCCTCTCTTTCCTTTAGTAAGCTATGATCACCTCTTCAACTCTCCTCACTTCCTCCAACTTTGTCCTCAAGCTAATGCTTTATTCCCTGAACTCATGCTCTTTCTCATCACATCTTTGCAACAATTTATTTTGATTTATGTTTTCACTTCAAATAATTTCTATTTCAACCAAGGCTAAGCCAAGCTTAGCTTGGTTTTGATCTCCCTTCTCCTCCTAGTAATCAAATACTTTCACACTAGCGGAACCAATCTCATTTTACTGAAAAATATAATTCTAAGAGGGCATTTTCTTCTTCTTCTTCTTTTCTTTTTATACATTACTGCTACTGATTTCTCCTTCATGCATGACCTACAACCTATCCCATATTTCTTTTGTAGGCTTGAGATCTGTTACTGTCTCAAGATCCAAGTTGTGAAGATTGTTGTAAATTACACATTTAGCTCGAGCATTACACTGTTGTTCTTGCATTAAGGGGGGATATTTACTATATCCATTACATACTATATTCTATACATTAGGTTCATAAGTTATTAATTAAGATTTTACCTTCTCTCTCCATTCCTGAAAATTTGCAGTACTAAGTACAAGCATACTTTGATAATCTATGATTCAACTAGATATACCTTCCAGCGACTAGGCTATTACAGAAGGAACCAAATCTAATACCAGTTGTTGGTAAATTGACTATACTTGGGGGGTGAATTAGTATAGTGCATCATGGGCATCAATTTATGTTTTTACCTTTCCTTTTAAGATTATCTGAACTATTAAATGAGCAAAATAACATTGTATGGAAAGTAGATTTAATATATCAACAACATTCAACTACAACATAAGTATCGACACACAAAAGTAGCATATATGGACACACAATATAAGTGGAAATCCATAAAGGAAAGAACCATGAATTTGTTGTAATTGTGATGCAAAGGAAAACTCCTACTTCCTCTATTACATCGACTTTTGGAGGCTCCAACCTCTTTGCTATCTTGCAAGCCACAACTTGTTGGGAAGCTCCTACTCCCTCTTTTACATAATCTTTTTGTAGGCTTCTACCTACAGGAGGCTCCTACCTCAATTTATTTATGCAAGTTATTACTTTCTAGGAAGCCTCTACTCCCTCTTCAAAAGTGTCCAACCTGCACTTTTTTAGGAAACTACCTGAAAGGAGACAACAATACCCGGTACATAATTATTTTAGCATGCTAGCTTACTTAGTCTTTAACTCTGCATACCTTTGTTTCTTTGTCTCCATATTCTCTTCTTTAAATAAACTTCAAATAAAATTCACATTTGTTGTTCTTCCTCTTTCCCTTTGCACCTCGTAACTCACAAATTAGATCTCTCACATAAATCAATCAACTCTCTAACCTTAAAACCTTCTAAAAGCACATATTTTTATAAACATAATTTTTTGTTGTTGTTAGTAATCCATGAATGAATATGAAATGAACAACCTAACACTTTTTACTTGAGGGCTATCTCTTTGTGGTCCACCTCTTCATTTCCAGGTTCTCTCAAATTTGAATATCAAAATAAGATTAATGCTCCACCAAATATTATTTCAAAGAATAACATCAACCAACTATAATGATTACATAGGCCGAAATAATCGAAGACCATGTAACTTTATTGAGATAACAAAATATTTTCCTTATCCATGCTACAAAACATGGACGTTGGTTACCCATTGCAAATCTAGGTTGCTGACAATGATAATCCACTAATACGAGTTGTACTGGACGTTGATAACTAGACTCTAATCTGTGTTCGTCTCCTTAATTGGGGAAAAATAAAAAAACCTTCATCCAATCTTGCATCTTCTTTCATCATAACATTTTAAGCACCTCTACAAATCACACTTCATCTTAAATCTAGGCAACCATGTTTACCAAAGTTGTAACAAGTCTTGAACAAGTCATAATTCTTAAATCACTATAATTAACCTTTAATCAAACCAATGTAATTAGCTTTAATCAACCTCACACATACAATGCACAAATCAACCTTACACATCACAAAATCTGAGAAATCATTCACATCACAACATATCTCTGACAATTATCAAGGAGAATCCCAAATGTCCTAAAAATAAAAGTACTCAAAACTCAGAGAAACTAGCGTCAAGTTGAAGATCTCATGGCAAGGAATCCAATGGCGCAAATGGTGCCTCAATCCGAGTTGGTATGCAAAATTTATGCCCAATAAAAGTTACAGTCAAGCTTGGCAAAAGGAAAAAATCTAGTTGGCACCAGATAAATTTGGACCAGCACCAAAGTTGGTGGTCCGACCAAATTTGGCGGTTAGAGCGGTAAAGTTAGCATATCTCTAAACAAATGTAGAAACACTGCTATAGTTGGAGTAACCACCAAATATGGTGGCATTCCACTAAATTTGGTGGCATGTGATTGGGCACGCATGGGGCAAAGGGAAGGTGTCATGGCCCAACCAAATGATGCCACATGGCACCTTGTCGATGACCAAATAGGCCCGACCAACCCACAACTTGGAAACATTTTGTTGGTTCAGCCAAACATGGTGACAATTCAATGATTTTAAACGAATGGTTTAAAATATATATATTATGTTTATTAATTCAAAAGGATATGTCCACGAGGGGTTTGAAACTGTAACCCACTGGAACCAACAACCATATGCCTTAATTACAATGTGCCAACCAACCTCCCAATGGGTGGGCTTTGTTTTGTCCACAAGGGACACATTATTTAAACCAACCCTTGTCATTCAATGGAACAACGAGTGGACGGAGGAGGTTGTGAAGCAGTGATGAAACCAGGACAGGGCCATGAAACCCTATGCACAAAACCCTGTGGATGCATTTTTAGAGGAGTATATTCTCATGGTATATTCCCTAAAATATTCTCAAGAATATTCCCAAAATATTATAGTATGGAATCTTGGAGATTCTCTAGGGGTTCAGAGTTTACAATGTGAGAATTTGGTCAAGTTTATACTTATTTTACTTAGAATTTCACAAGGATTTCACTCGTGTAGTCAAATTTTGGATTTGAGTAACCCCTTTTTAGGTCACTCCAAGAAGTGAGGTACAATTATGTACTTTTCCATGTACTTGCCTTTCTTTTTGTTGTGATGAATGAAGAGGCCTCTCCACTTTGAAGCTGGGATCGTAGATGTAGCTTACACATTGTGAATGAAATCTGTTGTTAAACATTAGTGCATTATTTTTATGGTCTCTTTATGATTTTCTTCTTCTTAATGTGTCACATTTATGGTTTACATGTTCTTTTATGAAATTATGCTATCATCATTGAAGAAAATATCCCAAATCATGTTGGTATCAAGGCATGCTTCTTTCTTATGTGAATTGCGAGTGTGGATGATAACTAGGGCCAAAATCAAAGAGGGTGAAGGAAAACTCAAGTCCTTTGACCCCGAGATTAGACTTGCAATGCAAAGAAATAAAATGGAGAATAATGATGTTTGCACTGAATGACAAATATTTCCCTAAAGCTTTCTACAAGATGACAAACATGGTAGACACATTGTTTGCAGATTATGAGAAGAGAGTGGCAAAGAAGGAAAATAAGAAGAAAGCTAAAGTAAAGGACAATGCTTCAGTAAATCAAGGAAATGTAGGAAGTCCTCCTAAACCTATAACTCCATCTTTACGTGAATGTTCTTGTTCTTCTTTAGCTCATTTTCACCATTCTAACAATAACCAGAACAATGTTGCTAGAAAGCAATTTTTTTTTTTTAAGTTAGATGTGAAATTTGATTTACCCATGTTTAATGGAGAGGCTAACGTAGAAAAGCTAAACAATTGGATTAGATAGATTGAAGTCTAGTACCTTATACAACAAATTAAAGAGGACAAGGTGAATATTTGGTTAACATCTCTTATGTTGGAAGGCACAAATCTTGTATGGTGGGAGATCAAAATTCAAAAAGGTAGTAAGCATAGTGGTAAACTCCTTTCTTCATGGTCTGATTTTGTTTCTACATTAAGATGGTAATTTTATCCATTGGGTTACCAGAAAAAAGGCATGATGGAATGGAAAAACCTGAGATAAGGCAAAGATCAAAATGTTCAATTTTTTTTAGAGGAGTTTAGGAAGCAAGCATTGGCATTGAATATTCCTTTAGGCTCACGAGATACTTTTATGAAATATATTGGTGCTTTGCATAGTTATCTTTGACATTCATTGTTGTGTTTTGATACCAATAATCTAGATGAAACTAGTGTGAAAGAAATTCATTTTGAAAATATGGGGAAGCATGAACAAGACGACCATGCAAAAAAGACAATGACAATAAAGAAAAAGGAAGAAAATCCCTCTTGCTCTCATTGCAAGCAAGAAGGGAATGATGAAGATCATCGTTGGAAACTACATCTAGAGTTAAAGCCTAAGAAATATGGTGGCAAATGGAAGTAGGAAACTATTGCTACAATTCAACATGACTAGGGTTTTGATTCAGGCAATGAGATGAAGATCTCAGTTGTTGTGATTGCAGGTGTTGGAACAATGATGGGTGGAGCATCAAGGAATGCATGGGTCAAAGAACTTGAGGAGATCAACCCTAGGATTCAAGAAGATAATGATACACTGAGAAGACTACTACAAGATGCAGAAGAGGAGAAGCAAGGATGCAGTTTTAGCTACAAGCCACATAAGAGCGCTTGGAAATTGATGTGCAATGAAGACTTAGCGAAGCCATCCTCATGCACTTCAAAATTGACAATTGAGGTAAATAATGTTAGTGATTCTTCTGTTTCATATTCTTATTATGATGATGATTTTGGTGCATTTGAAAGGCACACCAATGGAATTGGTTCAAAGCTAATGAAGAAGATGGGATATGAAGGAAAGGGCATATGAGTTAATGGCTAGGGCATTATGAATCCTATCCAAGTGGTAAAACTACCTTGATATGCAGGATTGGGCTATGTCAGAGAGGAAGTTGAAGACCACGACGACAGAAGAGTCTTCACGTAACAAGTCTGAGTCAGTGCAGGATGCTAAGATCACATCACAACCTTATAGTGATAGTTAGCATTTCAAAGGAAGAACTAAGTCAAGTTTTCCTTGCCAGGGCCACACCAAATACAATCGCTCAAGGAAGGTTATGTCGCCCAAGAAGGAGACACAAAAGAAGCTCAAGAAAGTTTGGAGGAATAAAAACCCTCGAAACCATTGCAACAAGGGTGGACAATAGAAAGCCACATGTTGGAAGCTCCATCCAAATCTATGTCCAGACAAGGATGAGAACCTTGTGAAAGCACTGATGAAGGAACCAATCGATGAAGCAATTCAACAAGGAAGCCAAATACATAAAGAAATCTCGTTAGCTTGGTTAGGTAAGAGAAGGGTATCAATTTTAAGTAGTTGAGTATGGCCACCATTCTAAGTCATATGTTTCTTTTTAAAGACCCCATAGATAGGAAAAAACTTGTAAAAGTGATGAAGTATATAACATCACTTGAGTATGTAACATAGTGTTTTTTTGGCCTTTGTTGGATAAGGGTTCTATTGTAAATCTGACAAAACATGTATGATCTCTGTGTGTAACTTTTGGGGACCAAAAGTCCTTTAGTGGGGAGGAATGATTCAGGAGGATCCCAAAAGGCCTAAAAATAGAAGTCCACAAAACTCACGAAACGAATTTCAAGTTAAAGATCTCGTCCCAAGGAATCCAATGATGCAAATGAAGTCTCAATTTGAGTTCGTATGAAAAAGTTATTCACAATCAAAGTTATACCCAAGCTTGGTAAAAGGAAAAAATTTAGTTGTCTCTAGATAAATTTGGACCAGCGCCAAAGTTGGTAGCTTGACCAAATTTGGCGATTAGGGGGCTAAAATTAGCAGAGCTCCAGATAAATATAGCAACACCACTACAAGTCGGCGTGACCACCAAATATGGCGGCATTCCACTAAATTTGGTGACATGTGAATGGGAAGGCGTGGACCAATGGGAGGGCGCCATGTAGCCCAACTAAATGACCCCACGTGGCACCCAGTTGATGGCCAAATAGGCCCAACTAACCCATAACTTAGCAATATTTTGGGGGTTCTTCTACCAAACTCAGTGACGGTTCGACGATTTTAAACGAATGGCTTATATATCTATCTATATATATATATATATATATATATATATATTTATATATTTATATTATTATATATATATATATATATATATATATATATAGATATGTATGTATGTATATATATAGTTTGCTAATTCAAAAGGATATGTTCGTGGGAGGTTTGAACCCACGACCCACTGGAACCAACAATCATATGACTTAATTACCATGCACTAACCAACCATTCAATGGGCGGGCTTTGTTATGTTTGTCGAGGACATATTATTTAAACTGACCCTTGCCATTCAACGGAAACGAGCGAGTAGAGGAGTTCGTGAAGGTAGTGAAAGAACCAAGACAGGGCCACGAAATCCCGCGTGCGAAACCCTACGATTGCGTGCTTTTTGAAGAGTATATTCTTAGTGTATATTCCTTAAAATATTCTCAAGAATATTTTATTGTGGAATCTTGGAGACTCGCTGAGGGGTCTAGAGTTGACAGTGTAAGAATCTAGTGGAATTTATACTCATTTTACCCAGTATTTCGCAAGGATTTCACTGGTGGAGTCAGATTTGGGATTTGAGTGTCCCATTTTCATATAACTCTCGAAAGTGAGGTACAATGATGTATTTTTCCATGTACTCGCCTTTCTTTTTGCTGTGTTCAATGAAGAGGCTTCTCCACTTTGAAGTTGGGCCTAGAGACATAACTCACACATTGTGAGTGAACTCCATTATCAAACATTCATGCAATGTATTTATGGTCTCTTTATGTGTTTTCTTATTATTAAAGTGTTGCATTTATGGTTTACATGCTCTTTTATGCAATTCTGATAAAATAATCAAAGAAAAGATCTTGGATCAGACAAGCAACACATACTCAACAACATAGGAGCACCAATCGAGCACTAGCAACAATACAAATTCAACATCATATCATAACTTGACACCATTAGTCATTAATGAAAACTTTTCCAACAATATCCCCTTTTGGCATTGATGGCAATACATTGATCCTCCCCCTTTTGTCTTGAGAAAATTTTCTCCTTATTGCTCCTAACCTTTTCTTACCTCCCCCTTTGACATCAACGACAAGGGGGTCAACAAATAGTTATCTCACAACAAACTTATAAAGGCTTATTTTAATAGGCCTTTACACACTTGAGACCATTGTTATTTTTGGGTTGCATATGAGTAGGGGTTTGGTGGCCTGGGTGCAGGTGATATAGACAAATAGCCAAAACTTGATATAATTTCCTGGTGGTGTTCCTTCTGCTTCTTGCACTAGAGTATCAGTCATCTATTTCTAGGCTGACTGTTTATAAATGCCCCTTTACCTTCAAAATCACCATGCTTTCCCTCTTAATCACCCCAACCCTTGTTAGCGGGAACAAATTTCACCATAAGGCCTCTTTTCCACTATCGGGACTATAATTCCATAGGAATTATAAAATACACTATCGGAGGGGTTTCAAATGGAATTAACATGATTGTGTATAAAATACACTATCGGCAGGTTGAAATCACCATAATGTGATTATATGTGGAAATACACTATCGACGGACTTTTATAAAGGAAACATTAACATATAAAATACATTATCGACATAGTTTTTCTAAAGGGATGCGCCAGTACTCAAAGGCACTATCGACGATCGTTATCGGAAGTTCTGCATGGAACAGTATAATAATATAACACTCCGATAAACCAATGCGATAATATGTGTATTATCAAAAATCACAGTCGGCGGTTCCGATACGCTAAGATTTTCCCATTAAAGGCTAGCGATGCAACAAGCCCTGCGGACCCGATATATTATTAAAGCCTCCTGCATAAGGTTTCGGGTCTGAAAGTCGCATTTTGGACTTCGACACTTCAAAGGCTCGTTCCTCCCCGCTTCAACTCTGCAATGAAATAATGGGTGTGGACCCGATAAGGGTATTAACCCTATTTGATAGAGTTTCAAGTCTGAAACACAGTTCCGGCTAAGGGTTTTCACCATTTTCCTGTGTAAAACAGAGTTTCTGCCGCGGAACTCAACAATGCTTGTAAGGGAAAAAAAAATACGCCAATATGAAAAGAAATCACTCCAAAAAGTTTAAATCTAAGTGTTAGTTGGAAAACAAGGCTGAATCATCATTAATAAGACTCATAAGAAAAGAACCAAAACCGATACACGCATAAATACCAGTTAACAGGCAAAGACAATACAAATGCACATAAAAGTTTTTTCAGAGGTCACCATGCCTCTAGGATCGACCAATACACAGAGAAAAAATCCTCTCTTCCTTTGAGAAATATGCAACAAAGGCACATGGTACAAAATCCTATTACAATAACATTAAACTTACATATGTATTGGTTCATGTTAACAACCAGTTCCTAAAACAAGGGCTTCATTTAATACAACTACCAGTTCTACGAGACATCCTCCTCGAGAACCTTCACTATGCTTAACTAATCCTATCCGTTCAACGAGGACATCTCCTCGAGAGCCTCCACTTTGGCTTAACTATTTAGCATTTATTACAACATGATTCATTCCTAAATTCTATCTCTATGCTAACTAAAAGAAACATGGAAATTGATGGCTAAAGGATCCCACTCCTTTGCTTGTATATTTTTTTGTATTTTTGGAATAAGTTGGAAGATTTTCCCCTCCAAGTATTATGATTTTGCATCAGACTCCTGAGGACAAAATTCTTCATGGGCTCCTATCCATGAGCTCCTCTACAGAATTGCCCAATTTTTGTAGTGTGTTTTCTGTTACCTAGGTAGCTTTAGCAGTTGGCTGATCCTACCATTTTACCAAATACTGAAAGTACTCCTGTCCTCTGGTCTTCTTGAACACCTTCTTGTCCAAAATCCTTTCTGGCTGTAACTCTTTTGCTGTAGGTAACTATTTTACCCAGTCAATCTCTTGTTTCTCTTGATCTGGTGCTGTATCATTTGCAGCTTCACCTTCATACTTGTACAGGTCTACAACATTGAAAATTGGAGCTATTCCAACATCAGGGGGTAATTCTATCTCATATGCATTTGCAGAAAACTTTATTAGTACCCTGCATGGTCCAATTTTCTTGAACTTAATTTATTATACTCCCTTTTTGGAATCTTTCCTTTCTAAGGTGTGCCAAAACCAAATCTCCAACTTCAAAGTTTACCTCTCTTCTTCTCATGTCTGCTCTGGTCTTGTACTTGATGTTGCTATCCTGTAGCTGTTGTTTCACTTATTCATGCATTACTTGCATTTCAGAAACAAAATCTTCTCCCTTTGCACTTCTCATCTCATCTTTTCCTAAGTTTCTCAACTCAGATACTCCTCTTGGGTGCATTCCATAAAAAATATGGAGTGGACTATGTCCTGTACTCTTGTTAGGTGAGTCATTGTATGCATATTCAGCTTGTGCCAACACTTGATCCCATTGTTTTGAATGTTCTACAGTAAGACTCCTCAAAAGATTTCCCAAACTCCTGTTCACAACTTTAGTCTATCCGTTAGTTTGTGGATGATAGGCGGAACTTAAACTTAGTTTGGTTCCCAATTTCTTCCATAGTGTTCTCCAGAAATGTCCAACAAATTTGGAATTTTTATCTGAGACAATACTCTTAGATAACCCATGCAATCTTAATATCTCCTTGAAAAAAAATTAGCAATGTGGGTAGCATTACTAGTTTTATAGCATGGAATAAAATGTGTCATTTTTGAACATCTATCCACTACAACAAAAATTGAATCATTACCCCTTTGAGTCTTTGGTAAGCCCAAAACAAAATCCATACTTACCATATCCCAAGGCCTGTCTGGAATTGGTAATGTAACATACAGACGTGTGTTTTGGCTTCTTCCGTTTGCATATTGACAGATTTTACAAGTTCTCACATACTTTCCTCATCATACCTCATTTTTGGCCAGAAATAAAATCTGCTCAATTGTTCATAAGTCTTCTCTATACCAAAATGTATTGCAAGTCCTCCACTATGTTTTTCTTTGATTAAATTCTCCCTCATAGAACAGTCTGGAATGCATAGTTGATTTCTCTTAAACAACTGTCCATCTTGTAAGAAATAATCCAACCATTTACTCCTATCCATCAAAACAGGATTCTTACAAGTTTCAAATGCCTCTTTAAAATCTAAATCTGTCTCATATAATTCTTTAAGAAAATCGAATCCTAACACTTGAATTTGAATCTTTTGAAATAATATATTTCTCCTACTTAAGGCATCTGCAACTTTATTTGATTGGCCATTTATATGTTTCAAGACAAAATGGAAACCTTGAAGATAATCTACCCATTTAGCATGTTTCTGGCTAAGCTTTGGCTGCTGCATGATATACTGTAGTGCATGGTTATTTGAATAAAGGATGAAATCCTTTGACATTAGATAATGTCTCCATTTCTTCAATGACTGCACAACTGCATAGTACTCTTTATCATAAGAAGAATACTTCTTTTTGGAATCATTCAGTTTTTCACTAAAATAGGCTATAGGTCTGTCTTCTTGACTTAAAACACCTCCAATTGCTTCTTTGTTGGCATCACACTTTACTTGGAAAGGCTTACTAAAATCAGGTAGAACCAAAATAGGCTTTTAAGTGATTTTCTTCTTCAGCAGCTGAAAATTTCTTTTTGCTTCAGCAGTCCATCTAAATGGTTGTTTATCGTTCTTTATGGTCTCAATAGTAGGTGCATTGATCTTACTAAAATTCTTAATGAATTTTATATAAAAGCTAGCAAGACCATGAAAACTTCTCACCTCAAAGACACTTTTAGGTGAAGGCCATTCCATGATTGCCTTGATCTTCTCTGGATCCATCTTCAACCCTTTAGCAAAAATAACAAAACCCAAGTACACTAGCTCTTCTTTCATGAATTAACACTTCTTCAAATTTAGCAGTAACTTCTCTTGTTGTCGCCTTTGTAAGACATAATTCATATGTCTCATGTGCTCCTCCTTAGACTTGTTGTACACTAATATATCATCCAGATATACTATTACAAATTTACCAATGAATTCTTTAAGAACTTCATTCATGAGTCTTATAAACATACTTGGTGCATTTGATAACCCAAAAGGCATTACTCTCCACTCATACAATCCCTCATTTGTCTTTAAGGCAGTTTTCCACTCATCCCATTCTCTTATTCTTATCTGATGATACCCACTTTTAAGGTCTAATTTTGAAAAATACTTTGCTCCACTCAAGCAATCCATTAAATCTTCAATCCTAGGTAAAGGAAATTTGTACCTGATTGTGATTTTATTGATGGCTCTTGAATCTGTACACATTCTCCGGCCTCCATCTTTCTTTGGACTCAACACTGTTGGTATTGCACAAGGGCTCAAGCTTTCTCTGATTAGCCCTTTTTCAAGCAGTTCTTGAACTTGCTTCCTAACCTATTCATTTTCTGTAGGAGACATTCTATAAGCTGCTTTGTTAGGTAGACTTGCTCCAGGAATCAAATCTATATGATGGCTAATTCTTCTAATGGGTGGCAACTCATTAGGTAAATCATCAACAATGATATCACAATAGTTGTCCAACATTTCTTGAATTTCAATGGGTAAATAAGAAACTTTAGTGGAAGTCATTATTACCTTGGGCTTTCAAATTACAACAAAATTTACCTCATTCTCTTCAATCTACTGCAAGTATTCCTTTCCTCCTAGTAACAGAGTTTTTGGATCGGTCTTCTTTCCTGATGCATCTTCTTCTTCCATAGGCAGCAGTGTATGACTGATACCATCTTTACCAAACTGATAGGTGTTTCTTTCCATCATGCATAGCTCCTCTGTCATATTGTCAAGGTCTTCCAAGCAATATGTGACACACATCCATTGGCATCACATCACATACAATTTTGTCCTTATATGTGCCTAACTGCAACTCCACTTTGCATTGTTCATTTACTAACAGCTTATGTCCCTTTTGTAACCATGACACCTTGTAAGGTGTTGGATGTTTCATTGTCTTCAGCTTCAATTTTTCCACCACTTCTGTAGAGACCAAATTATCAGTGCTGCCACTATTCATGATCATCTGGTAGCATTTCCCTTGAACCTTACACACTGTTCTGAACAAGGTCTTTCTTTGTGATGGTTCAACTATCTCCTTTGCTGGCTTGAGAAAGACTTAATTGATTACCAAATATTCTCCTCTCTCTGTTATATTTTATTCTTTTGCCATTGTTGTTGCTTCTCCCTCAACTAGAGCAACAATTGCATTCCTCTGGCTTGTTCCTGCATTCTCTGGGAACTCAAAAGCTTTGTGTCCCAGTTTGTTACATTTGTAACATCTTACTTCTTTTCCTCTTCCTCTGCCTCCTCTTCCTCTAGAAAAACTCCCTTGGCCACTTGCATCACCATGCTGGGTTAAGCTGCTGCTAGCTCCATCTTTAGGTGTTGTAGATCTTCCTCTACCACCTTGACTTCCCCTTCCTCAGAGAGTACCTCTCCCTCTGGCAGACTGCTTCCTCATGAGTTGTTATTCAGCTTTTAGTATCATCTGATAAGCTTCATTTATTTCTTTAGGAGACAATATACTTATCTCATCTTGAATGTCCATCCTAAGACCATTCACATACCTAGCCACCTTCTCATCTGTATCCTGAGTTTGTCTAGCTCTTATGCTTACCTTATAGAATTCCTCTAAGTATTCTTTCACTGTGATAGACTTTTGTCTAAGATTCTGCATCTGTGTGAACAAGTTTCGCTGATAATTACTTGGTAAAAAATTACTTCTTAGCTTTGCTACCATTCTGCTCCAATTTTTGATTGGTTGCTTGCCAAGTCTCCTCCTTTCTGCCTGCACTCCATCCGACCAAAGTGTTGCATGCTTTTTTAGCTTGGTGATAACAAACTTCACTTTCTTCTCATCTTTTGTTTCTTCATAGTCAAAGAATTTCTCCATGCTGTTAATCCAGTCTATCAATTCCTCTGGATTCAGTCCTCTTTCATATATTGAAACCTCAGTCTTTGGCCTAGCTGCGGATCTCAATACTGACTGGAAGAATATCATCTCAGGAGTAACTGCTATAGCTTCCTCCTCTTCTCCAGTTTCAACCTTAGGCTCACTAATATCTCCATTGTCTATATTTCTCTCTGTTGTTAATGCCTCTAATCTTGCTTGCATCTGTTGCACATCGTCCATTACTTCAGCATTTGCAATTGGTTGCCCTCTTCTACCACGTCCTCTTCCAACTCTGAAAGTCATATTAGCTTTCCTTCTTTTGCTTCCAAGATTCAATTCAATGTCAAAAGGTGGCTTTGATCCCAATAATGGTGGCCTGGGTGCAGGCGATATAAACAAACAACCAAAACCTGATATAATTTTCTCTAATTCTGGTTGAGTTCCTTCTGCTTCTTACACTGGAGTATCAGTCATCTATTTCTAGGCTAACTGTTTATAAATGCCCCTTTACCTTTAAAATCACCACGCTTTCCCTCTTAATCACCCCAACCCTTGTTAGCGGCAACAAATTTCACCATAAGGCCTATTTTCCACTATCGGGACTATAATTCCATAGGAATTATTAAATACACCATCAGAGGGGTTTCAAATGGAATTAACACAATTGTGTATAAAATACACTTTCAGCGGGTTGAAATCACCATAATGTGATTATAAGTGGAAATACACTATCAGTGGACTTTTATAAAGGAAAGAGTTAACATATAAAATACATTATCGGCACAGTTTTTCTAAAGGGACGCTTTAGTACTCAAAGGCACTATTGGCGATCGCTATCGGCAGTTCCACATGGAATAGTATAATAATATAACGCTCCGATAACCCGATGTGATGATACATGTATTGTCGGAAATCATAATTGGCAGTTCTGATACGCTAAGATTTTCCCATTAAAGTCTAGCGATGCGACAAGCCCTGTGGACGCAATAAATTATTAAAGCCTCCCGCATAAGGTTTCGGGTCCGAAAGTCGCACTTCGGACTTCAACACTTCAAAGGCTCATTACTCCCTGCTTCAACCCGGTGATGCGATAATTGGTGTGGACCCGATAAGGGTATCAACCCTATTTGATAGAGTTTCAAGTCTAAAACTCAGTTCCAGCGAAGGGTTTTCACCATTTTCACAATGCATGTAAGGGAAAAAAACACACCAATATGAAAAGAAATCACTCCAATAGGTTTAAATCTAAGTGTTAGTTGGAAAACAAGGTTGAATCACGATTAATAAGACTCAGAAGAAAAAAACCAAAACCGATACACGCATAAATACCAATGAACATGCAAACACAGTATAGATGCACATAAATGTTTTTTTAGAGGTCACCACACCTCTGGGATCGACCTATACATAGAGAAAAATCCCCTCTTCCTTTGAGAAATATGCGACAAAGGCACGCGGTACAATATCCTATTAGAATAACATTAAACTTACATATGTACTGGTTCATGTTAACAACCAGTTCCTAAAACAGGGGCTTTATTTAATACAACTACCAGTTCTGCGAGACATCCTCCTCGAGAACCTCCACTATGATTAACTAATCCTATCTGTTCAGCAAGGACATCTCCTTGAGAACCTCCACTTTGGCTTAACTATTTAGCATTTATTACAACATGATTTATTCCTAAATTCTATCTCTGTTCTAACTAAAAGAAACATGGAAATTGATGGCTAAAGGATCTCACTCCTTTGCTTGTAGATTTTTTTGTATTTTTGGAATAAGTTGGAAGATTTTCCCCTTCAAGTCCTATGCTCCTGCATTAGGGTGCATGGCTTTCAAAGGTTTCATTATGAGGATGCCACCTTGAACCAAATAGGAAAAGAAGAATTCTTCTCTTTGGAAAGGATTTATGTATCTTCTGAAGCACTATTTCCACAATATCAAGGAAACATTATGTAGAATATCCATCTTCACAGCACTAAAGTAACATAAGCATTGGAATTAAAAACATTTTTGGTTGATGATGGAAGGACTAGATTCATCATACTTGGCCTTTGCAATCCACATCTATTGCAATCTACTGACAGATGTCAAAATATAACATCTAATCCAAACATTATAATTCTTCTCTGGAGGTGTAATCACCTTGATTTTCATGTGCCCAAGAGAAAGTGCAGTGATGTTCTTTCTCATATGGTTAGATATACGAGGAAACATAGTAGACCCACAAGTAATCATAATTTTTCCATATACATCCTTTATAATATTCTCATCCTACTTGATGGCAGAGTTTTACATTGTCTCATGGATACTTGCAGCGTCCATCCCAATTAGAGAAGGTTGAAACAATACCTCAGAGCATCTAAAACATTTAGTTCCCATCGGAGAGCCCATAACTTTTGTCAATGGAAGGGTTATTTTTAGTTGTCTCGAGTTCCTGTTCTTAGTGAAGAGCTACATATGCAAGATTTTCCTTCACATCGCAAACAATTTCACACTTTGTAATGGTGGTGAATGAATACTGTCTCTCCTTCAATATATTCATTAATGCACCTGTCAAGTTTCACCCTAGAGATCAAACCTAAGTATATCACGAGACATGGAATATCCTTCATAAATTGGCATTGTGTGACTAAAATTAACATAGAGCTCACGATTCCTAGTGGCTATCTCCACTCCAATACGTCTCAACTGCAACTACAGATAAATATTAACTTCATCAGGACGTGACAAAAATGGAAAATCACCTCATGTTTTAAGAAATGCCTCCCTAGCACCAAGATATCTTTCCGTCAATTAATTATTTATATGTTAAGGGACAATACAATAGTAATAGTCATTAGTGTCCATGATTATGATTATTGAGTCCGGTAACACCAATCAATCAACAAAAATATAACTTGTCTTCAAAATCAAACGAGATGATCAATCTCGTTAACCACAAAGTCTAAAGTATCAATATTTTCACCCTTTTTGAATGATGGTGTGCAATTAATTGTGCTAAAAATCCCTTTTTAACACATCATGCTCTTGCAGAACCACAACTTTGTGACCCCCTTCATATGGAGCTCCTTCCTTTGAACATAAATCTGAACTATATCTTTATCGAGCACACAAATCTTTGCCATGGAGGTTGTTCTAAGAATGAGTTGAGTTCTAGCTCCTTTAACAACTCCTTGTATTTTTTTATTTCTTTTCTCAAGACTTCAATCTTGGAATCTTTGGCCTTAATACCAACATTAATTTTCTCATTCTTTGCGTGAATGCTCTGAGTTTTTGTTGGCACTGTGCTTATGAGGGAATGGATCTCGAGCCATCGACACTAACGTGACTAAAACTATGGCCTTTTCTCTAGTTTGACATTTACAAATATATGCTCTGGCACGATTCCCTAACAAAGGTCTATGGCATGTTGTTAAAATTTGTAAAAGATTTACAAAAATAATATTGTTAATATTAAAACGTTGTTCGATGGATGCTTTCTCTCTCAAACATTTCTTCTACTCCAAAGCACTCCTCGATGGTGCCACATGCTCTGAGTCATTGTATCCTCTAACACTGCTCTCTGCACAAGTCTATTCACCATGCCATATGCATACATAGTTGTGGCATCCTAATGGTTCTATTCTAACTTGGTTGGGCTTTGTAATTCTCTAACTATGTCGCTCTTTTGATATGTCCATGATGCGCCTCTAGGTATTTTAACGTTAGACTGTGGTAACCATCCACAATGGCTAGGTAACTGTTCTGAATTGTCTCAAGTAGCACTTTCATCATTGTAATGTACCATAAGCTGCCTCATAATGATCCTCGTAGACATTGTAACATTTTGACCTTTCAATCTTCCTTTAATGCATATCTCTCTTCTGTGTTCCTTAGATCCACCTCTCCATGTCACCACAGACTAATTCTCTTTGAGTAATGCTCTTATCTATAACAAATTTGTTTCACATCTCCATCAATATGAGTAATGATCTATATTTCGATGCATCTGTCACACATCTATCCATGTTCAATAACATCCTTTTTGCTGTGTATGCCTCTTTTCCTTTCCATTGAGTGCTTTCTTTATTCATTTGTTACTCTCGTCATTTTGTTTCTTTGAGTCCATTTTTTCTTGGGCCTAGTAATTATACTGTCTCGTGAAGGAATTCATCTGACTCTTCATCATTGTTCAAAAAGATAATCCCTAATGGATCTTTCAGGGAATTCCATGACCTTCTTTGTTGCCATATCCATTGCAACCATCTTGGTCTATATTGTTGGATGAGAGGTGTCAGAAAGAATAATAGCAAATTCCATTATCGACCTTCTCTTTCCCATCCATTATCAATGTTAATTACAATTAACAATATTTTAGTTCTAATATAATTCCTGCTTGTAACTCTACCAGTCTTGTGTTCTTGAAAATTTGAACTCTTGGCACTTATTCTCATAATTTTACTTTCCGTAGTCACATACTTTGTTGAATTCATCTACTATCTCACCCACCTATTTTTATTATGATAAATTCATACACTAAAAAATGTTGCTTATCAATTCTCAAAACCTTAGGATATGCTCTCTCTCATTGTAATGTGCTAGAGAAAACTTTGGACTTGAAAAAGAAACAATGATAGTCCTTCGTACTCCAATTGTACAGGATAGTTGGTCCTCAAGAAATAGATTTCAGTTTTTAATCCTTTTCTGAGTTCGACCTCAACATAGACCTTGTTTTCTCAATATCAAAATTATCTCTTCCAGTTTGTGTACTTTCATTTTGATTAGGAGTTGTGTAATCAATTGTATCCTTGTATTGTGGTGAAAGCTCTATAGGCCAGCTTAAGTTCCCAAGGTTTGGCCAACTCTGTGAGGAACAAATGAATGATGGGTTGTCCTTCTTTGTACCCATGAGGGAAACTTTGGAAGTCATGTTTGCAGTCTCAAACAAGATTTTCTTCTTCTTTCAAAGGAGATCTCGTACTTAGAATAAAATGGTTATTGAAAGAGAAGACCGAGAGTGTATTCCATACTAACAAGTTTTCTTGTAAGGCATGCATATCTTCTTATTTTTCTTTAATAACAATTTCTGCTTTAATAACATCCTCTTCTTTAATAGCTAAAACAACCATCCTTTTACAAATCAGGTTTCTCATCAAGTATTAAAAGTCAAGTCAGTGTAGTGACCCTTAAGACCAGAATATGTAGCCTTGATAGTTGAAAATAAACAAGAATAAATTCTGTTTGTAGACCATTTGTTATGTCATAAAATATCCTTTCCACCCATAATATTCCTTCATCATCCAACATTGCTTTCATACATTGTATAGAATGTAGAAACATTCCAAAATTGCATATTCAAGACTTCAATTTGTATGGTAGCCTTAGATTATTTTTATAACCATTACTTAGACTCAACAAAATCTATTATCATAGTCTTCAAGGAAAACATTTGGGCTACTCTCCCCTTGATATGCTTCACTCTTCATGACAGATATTCTAATGAAAGCACCGATTGGATTATGCATTTCTTCCTTGAGCAACTCCCCCTAAGGCCATGCTGACTTCATTTTTTTTTATTGAAGTCACATGCTTTTGTCTCTTCCTTTTCCAAAATTTTGTGGCTTGCATTTTACTCTATGAATTTCCTTCTGACTTGTTTGGTCTACTTTGAGTGACCTCCTTCTCCTGTCTAGTTTTCTTTAAGGTGTAGGGCAACTTGCAATCTTTGGCCGTGTGGCCAAGGTTGTCACGTACATAATACCTTGTGTGGCCAAGAATTGGAGGAAAGTGTGTGTGTCTTCTTGTGCCACTTCTAGTCTTCTTTACATGGTGTTTGTAGTCAACAAATTTATGCTCAAAAGAATTGCATGAATAATAGTAGCTAAAGAAAGAATTTGTGTACCTAGTGGTAGACGATCTTCTCATGGGGACTCCTCTTGATAATCAAGTACTTTCACACTAGCAAAATTGATCTCATTTGACTAAACAATTTCTTTCTAAGAGGCATTTTTCTTCTTCCTCTTCTTCTTTTCTTTTACTACACTGCTACTACTAGTTTCTCCTTCATGCATGATTTGCAGCCTATCCCCTTGAACATAATTTGTTTAGCATGCCAACTTACTTGGTTTTAACTCTGCACACCTCCATTATTTTGTCTCTGCCTTGTCTTCTTCAATTCAGCTTCACATCTACTCTTCTTCCTCTTTCTCTTTATGCCAAGTAACTCACAAACTAAATATCTCACAAACTCAATCACCTCTCTAACCTTACAACCTTCCAAAAGCACATATTTTTATAAACATAACTTTCTAATTGTTATTATTCCATGCATAGATATGAAATTAACCACTTGCCACTTTGTATTCTAGGGTTGTCTATTTGTGGGCCACTTCTTCGTTTCCAAGTTCACTAAAATTTTGAATTTCAAAACAAGATTAATGTTCCACCAAATATTATTTCAAAGAATAACATCAACCAACTATAATTATTACATAGGCAAAAATAATGGGAAGACCATGTAACTTTATTGGGATGACACAATATTTTCCTTATCCATGCTACAATCATAGATGATGGTTACCCACTACAAATTTGGGTTGCAGACGCTGATAATCCACTATCAATCAAGGCTACAAACATTAGTATCCAAACTCTAATCTGCGTTAGTATCCCGAATTAGGAAAAAATAAAAAATTGTTCATCCAATATTGCATCTTCTTGAACCACAACATTTTAAGTACCTGTATAAATTACACTTCATCTTAAATATAAGCAATCATGTTTACCAGCAGTTGTAACAAGTCTTGATTGTTAAATCACTATAATCAACCCAGTGTATTCAACCTTTAATCAAACCTTTGTAATCAAATTTAATCATCCTTACACATACAACACACAAATCAACCTTACACATCACAACATTTGAGCAAGCATTCACATCAAAACATACCTCTTGCAAGCAACAGATACTCAACAACATAGGAGTGCCAATCGAGCACCGACATCAATACATACTCAACATTAGATCACGCCTTCAACAAACATACCTTCAACACCCTTTTCCATCAACGACAACTTCACCAACAATCTCCCCCTTTAGCATTGATGGAAACACATTGATCCTCCCCCTTTTGTCCTGAGAAACGTTCCTCCTTATTGCTCCTAACCTTTGCTTACCTCTCCCTTTGACATCAATGGCAAGGGGACCAACAAATAATTGTGTCACATTAGACTTATAATGACTTATTTTAATAGGCTTTTGTACACTTGAGACCTTGATTATTTCAGGGTTAGATACGAGTAGGGTTGCATGGTTTTCAAAGGTTTCATTATGAAGATGCCACCTTGAATCAAATAGGCAAAGAATAATTATTTTCTTTGGAAATTACTTATTTGTCTTATGAATCTCTATTCTAAATTTCTACATTCTCAGTGAAACATTTTGTAGAATATATATCTTCACAAATAACTAAAGTAACATAAGCACTAAACTTAAAAGCATTTTTTGTTGATGATGGAAGGACCAGATTCATCACACTTAGCCTTTGCAATCCGCATCTGCTGCAATGTATTGCGAGATTCCAAAATAGAACCTCCAATATAGACAATGTGCTTCTTCTTTGGAGGTACAACCACCTTTCTTTTCATGTTGTTGGGAGATAGTGCAGTGATGTCCTTTCTCATGCGGTCAGTAATACCCGAAAACATAGTAGATCCACCATTAATCATAATGTTTCCATATATCCTTTATAATATCCTCATCGCACTTCTCGATGGTGTTGTATGTTTTCTCATGGATACCTGCAACTTCCAGCCAAATTAGAGAAGGTCAGAACAATACCATAGAGCATCTAAAACATTTAGCTCCCATCAAGGAGCTCATAACTTTTGTCAATGGAAGTGTTGTTTCTAGTTGTATCGAGCTCATGTTCTTAGTCAAAATATATGTTTGCAAGCTTTTTCTTCACATCACAGATAATTTCACACTATATGGTGAATGAATACCCAATGTCCATCATGATCTTCATTAATACATATTTTAAGTCTTTCCCCACGAGATTGAACCTAAGTATATCATGAGAAATGGCATATTTTTCATCAATTGGCATTGTCTGACTAACATTGATGTCAAACTCATAGTTTTTGGTGACTAAGTCCACTCCAACACGTCTCAAGTGAACATGTAGGTAAAGGTTAACTTCATTAGGACGTGCTAGAAATGGAAAATCACCTTGTCTTTTAAGAAATACCTCCCTAGCAACAAGATATATTTCGTCAATTGATCCTTCATATGTTTAGGGACAACGTAATAGTCATTAATATCCATGAATGGGATTGTTGAGTCCGGTAGCAAAAATTGACCAATAGAAGTAGGTCTTGTCTTCATAATCAAACGAGATGACAAATCCTTCCTTTCACAAGTATCAAGTTGGTTAACCATAAAGTCTACAACCTCAATGATTTCACTCTTCTTGGATGATAGTGTGAAAACAACTATGCTAAAATTCCCTCTCTAATGCAACATGCCCTTGTGGAACCACATCCTTGTGTCCCCTTTCATGACAGAGCTCCTTCCTCTGAGCCTAAAGTTGAACCAAATATTTATTGAGCATGCAAATCTCAACCCTAGAGGCCATTCTTAGAATGATATGACTTCTAACTCATTCAACAACTCCTTGTAACATTTGATTTCATTTCCCAAGGATTCAATATTGGACTCTTTGGCCTTAATCTTGGCATAAATTTTCTTTTTCTTTGCATGAACACTTTGATTTTCTACTGGTACAGTGCTTCCGAGGGAATGGATCCTGAGTCATCAACACTAGGGTGACCGAAACTATGGCCATTTCCTTGGTCTGACATTCACTATCATTTTCTTTGGAATGATTCCTTGACAAAGGTATGTGGAATGCACTTAAACTTTGGAAAAAAATTAACTATATTGTTAACATTCAAACATCATTCTATGGATACTTTCTCTCTCAAACATTTCTTCTGCTCCAAAGCATTCCTTGATGGCACTACAGGCTTTGAGACATGGTATACTCTAACACTTCTCTCTACACATGTCTATTCGTTATGTCATTTGTGTACATGGTTATGGAATCCTAATTATTTTGTTATGACTTGGAAAACCTTTGTAATTCTCTGATTATACCACTCCTTTGATATGACCATAACATGCCTCTAGTGATTTTAAAGTTAGACTGTTGTAACCATCCATAATGACTAGGTAACTGCTCTGAATTCTCTAAAGCTGCTCTGTCATCAATGTAACATTTTTCAAACATTATAATGTTTCGACCTTTCAACCTTTGTTTAATGCATATCTCTCTTTTGTTTGCCTCATATCTGCCTCTCTATGTCACCATATACTAATGATCTATGAGTAACACTCTATATTGTCATGTATTTGTCACTTGTCTCCCTTTGTATGAGTAATGATCTATACTATCATGTATCTTTCATGCCTCTATCCATGTTCAGTAACATATTTTTTGCTTTGCGTATGCCTATTTTCCTTTGCATCGAGTGCTTTCTTTATTCATTTGTTGCTCCTATCAATTTGTTTCTTTAAGTTTATTTTTTGTCTCAGGTTAAGTAATTTGACTTTGTCTCATGAATGCATTCATTCAGCCCTTCATTTTTGTTCAAGAAAGTAATCCTAATGCCTCTTTTAGGGTATTCCATAACCTTCTCTCTCACCATATCCATTGCAACCATCTTGGTCTATACTAGCGGATGAGAGGTGCTGGAAAGAATAATAATGCACTCCACGGTGAACTTTCTCTCTTTTGTCCATTGTTAGTGTTAATTATGGTTTTCAACCTTTTGGTTCTAATATAACTCCTCTTTGTAACTTTTCCAATCCTTTTTTCCCAAAAAATTAAACTTTGGGTGCTTATTCTCATAATTTTACTTTGCATAGTCACAAACTCTACTTAATTCATCTACTTTGTTGCCCACATATTTTTCTTATGATAAATTCATATACTGCCAAATGGTGTTTATCAATTCTTGAAACGTTAGAATATGCTCCCTCTCATTATTTTGTTCTATGGCATACTTTGGACTTGAAAGAGATTCCATGATAGTCCTTTGTATTCCAATTGTAGATGATACTTTGTCCTTGGGAAATATATTTCATGTTTTAATCCTTTGCTTGGATCGACCTCAACACAAAGCTTGTTTTCTCAATATTACAATTATCTCTTATAGTTTGGGTACTTTCATTCTACTTGGGCATTATGTAATCAGTCATGTCATTGTTCTGTAATGAAAACTCTGTAGGCTTGTTCAAGTTCTCAGGGGTTGGCCAACTCTGCAAGGAGTGCATTAATGATGGGCTATCCTTGTTTTTACCCATGAGGCCTTTTCAAAGATGCTTTATTATCTTATGTGACTGCATTTGAGCTACTTCTCTTTTCTTACTTCTTTCTCATGGAGACAACCTCCTCTTCTAACTTTTCTATTTTATGTTCTTTTTTTTTAGTTCATTTCTTACTGAAATGAACTCATCTTCTAATCTTTCACATTTTCCTCTCTTTCCTTTAGTCAGATGCTGATCAGCTCTTTAACTCTCCTCACTTCCTCCAAGTGTGTCCTAAGTCTAGTGATTTCTTCCTTGAACTCATTCTCTTTCTCATCACATATCTGCAACAATTTCTTTTGTTATCTATTTTCATTTGCAAGTCTTTCTATTTCAACCAAGGCTAAGTCAAGCTTAGCTTGATTTTAATCTCTCTCCTACTCCTGATAATTAGGTTCTTTCATACGAGCTGAACCAATCTCATTTGATTGAACAATTAATTTCTAAGAGGTTTTTTTTCTTCTTCCTCTTCTTCTTTTATTTTTCTACATTGCTACTACTGGTTTCTCCTTCATGCATGACCAACAACCTATCCCATATTTCTTTCGTAGGCTTGAGATTTACTATTGGCTCAAAATCTAGATTGTGAATATCGTTGTAAATTGCACATTTAGCCTAAACACTCCACTGTTTCTATTGCATTGAGGGGGAATCTTGACTAAATCCATCACATACTATCTTCCAGACACTGGGTCCATAAGCTATCAATTCAACTTTTACCTTATCTCTTCATTCTTGATAATTTAGAGTACTAAGTATATGTACACTTTGATAATCCATGATTCAACCGTATCTACCTTCTAGCTGTTAGGCTACTACAGACGAAACCATCTCTGATACCAATTGTTGGTAACTTGATTATATTGAGAGGGGGGTGAATCAATATAATGCATTCATGGACATCAATTTCTGTTTTCATTTTTCCTTTCAAAGATTATATGTACTATTAAATGAGAAGCATAACATTATACGAAAAGTAGATTTAATATATCAAAAAAATTCAACTCCATCATAAGAATCAACACACAAAAGCAACACATGTGGACACCAGATATAAGTGGAAACCCATAAAGGGAAAAACCACAAATATGTTGTTGTTGTGATGCAAAGGCAAGCTCCTATTTCCTCTATTACATCAAATTTTGGAGGCTCCAACCTTTCTGTTATTTGGCAAACTACAACTTGTTGGAAAGCTTCTACTCCCTCTTTTACATTAATTTTTTGGAGGCTTCTACCTACAGGAGGCTCCTACCTCAATTTATTTATGCAAGCTACTACTTGCTAGGAAGCTTCTACTCCCTCCTCATAAGGCCCTATTGATGCCTCGAAAATTGTTGCATCAACATCGGGGAAAACCACTCGGTTTGGAGCTTAATGCAGCTCTTTTTCCGTTTGGGATAATGGCTTCGACTGGATATAATGGGACCAATTTCCCAATGATGAATAAAAAGGGGATGGATGAGTGACTGGTTTTCTAATAAGTGATAATGGATGGATGACTTAATCTAAAAAGCGAAAATACAAATAACTATTCTATCTCGGGAAATTGCTATTCTTAAGTGCAACGTTTGATGATCTCTAATTATAAATAAACATATAGATGACTCTATCTAAGAAACATAGACTTTCATTCAAATAATAATTGCTTTGTTCAAATAGTTGAACAAAGTAATTAATAAAACATTGTTACACTTGTCTTTTATATATTACTGATACATGTATGACTAAAATAAAAGCATCCTGTAAACATCCAATAGTGGAAAGTATAAAGAGTGTTGTTGAAACACATGCATATATTCAATAATAGCAAGGGTAATCAAATAACAATTCACATAAAAAGAATGAATTCAGACATAGATAGTAGTACCATATGAGCTGCAAATCATTCCCAACATCAATCGCAATTCGAATTCCTTCTTTCAACTTAGAGATACTTTTAAATAAAGGCAGTAGTGCACATCCACATAAAAGCTTCGTTGTCAAAAATTGGAATAATTGGCCCAGTCTTTATAAAAAAATATACCTGAAGTACAGTAGTGCAACTTCAGGTTTAAGTCATATACAAAAACTCAGGAACCTTTCTAAATTCATGAAAGGGTCTATAAATACTTAATTAATCTAACTAACTACAAAATTAAAATGCTATTTAATTGGTATAACTTGATCTTGAATATCTCTTCCACAACAATCTGGTAGTCGGCAACATGATTCATCACTCTGGTTGTTTTCCCTTTGATCTGAGTTGGCATATCGCTAGCATCGGTTCCACTTCTTGAGGGCGGCTGAGACGAGAATTAAGCTGAGCTGAGTATGTGGCATCTTGTATATCGGGAACGATACACCCGATTGCATCTGTTAGACACTTGAGGGCGGCTCTCTGGCTGTATGGTTTTACTAGGAACAACCAATAGGTGTCCCAAGTTAAACTTTGAATACTTGTAATCAACCTCCCATTCTTTTCTAGCTCTTGATAACATGATTGCTCCAATGTTTTAGCCGATAGTAATTTACCTGGTGTACATTGAGAGATCATATTAGATAAATAGAGAGTATTGTTAATTAATTCAATCAAATTACTTGTGGATAATTTGCATCTAGAAACTTCTCTCTCTGCCTTCATCAATTGGGACTGCCCTTCCAAGAATAGGATTTCTTTATGTGATTCTAGGATTTTAGGAAAATTTGCTGCCTGTCCCTCACTAGTGTCCTGCCAAGTAAGAAAATCTGTTAAGGTCTCATCGGCCTGCTCTAAGTCCTGTCTAGCATCGACTGATTTATCGATTATTGATGCTGTTATGTCACACAGGGGTTCAACTTGAGCAATTTTATGACACAATAATCTTATTTGTGTTACCAGTGCCTTATTAATCTGTAGTGCTTCTGCCTTGAAATCGGTAGGCTGCGGAAGACTTTTGAACTTCTCTATTTGAAGTGATAATTGAGCAGTTTGCTCATCTTTTGTCTTTACCATTAGTTCATTCACCATCTTCAATTTTGCCACTGCTTCCGATAATTCTTTCTGCCTTTGAATCACGCTTGAATCTACCCTCTGTTTCTCTTCAAGTAGCTGCTTGTTCAGTTGATTATTTAATTGCTGCTGAGTTGACAATTGCCATTCTAATTGTTCTGCTTTCTGTTGTGCCTACGATAGCTGTGTTTGTAACAAAATGATTGCCTGGTCTTTTTCATTTAGCAAATTACTCACTTATGATGCCTTGTCCATGGTGGCCGCCGAATAGGCTCTGGCATACTGGGACAACTTTGTTAGGTCATCAGAAGGATCAAACTCCTCCTTCCAAACTACATTGGTTGTCTCTATTTGTTGGGGGAATAGGGAAGGTTGCTCAATCCTTCTCCTTTTCCGCTGTCGCTTTACTACGCCCTTGTGTTTTGGGCTGTAAAAGACATCCAATGGAGGTATATCCTCCACTTGCAAAATGATTTGATCCGAAGGATCCTTCGGAATTATTTATAAGTATGTATTAGGGGGTAGGCCGCTGGTTCCTTCACTTGGAACCTTCTTTGACACTGTATTCTGTGTATCTGTCGCTTTGGATGTATCAACATCTTTTGAGTTATCTAGATTGCTTATGATTGAGCCGAATTGCTGCCATTCTTGGAGCAATCTTGGGTCAATCTCGGTATCGACATTCACATCCTTGTTGCCCTGCTCCTTTGTCTGTTCCTCCTCATGTATTTTCTCTTGCTCTTTCCTTCGCACTTCCTCTTGTTCTTTCCTCTATACTTCCTCCTGCTCTTTCCTCTGGAGTTCCTCCTGCTCTTTTCTTTGGACTTCTTAAAAAATTTCTGATGTAGCAGGAGGTTCATTGGTAAGTCGTTGTTCAGGCTCGCTTGATTGTGTCATCGGGGTAGTAGCTAGCAAATCTAGAGGCAGAGTTTGCAACCTCTGCTCTCTAAGTGTGTTAAATTCCACTAACCTGTCGTCGTGATATCTCATTTTAGCTAGCGTTTGAACCTGAAATAATGACTCCGCCGAAGAGAATAGGTCATCAAACTCATCTTCTTTATGTTCAAACTTAGTGAGTTTTGCCTGTTCCAGTACATTATAGACAATTTTCCTTGGATCAAATTGTCTATTAGGAAGAGTGGCGAGATTCAGTATATTTATCTTTCCTGCTTCTTTCTCTGCATGCTTATAGTCATGCAGAGTGTAAACGCCACACCTTAGAGGAAAAGGAGGCCAAACTTGCTTCTTTGAATTCCTCAGAGTCTTGGTTGCTCCTGCGGATGTAAGTGATATGCTATATCTCTAGCCAATAGTTTGTCGGGTATGTACAAGGGGAGAACATGAGGTCTGGCATGGCTGCCGAAAACTCTTATATATGTAAATTTATCTTCTCCGAACCAGTTTCCTAAGGTTGTCAAGTCAATCTTTGCTTGTGAGGAAATCTTAGGAGAAGGTTTGTCAAAAATTGCATAGTAAATGGGCAACATAAATCCATTGCAAACTTGATATAGGTGGTGTTTATAATGGGCTTTCCACAACTTCTGGTGATAGATATGAATCGGCATGGGGTCCTGTGGAGTCCATCTCCACCCTAGCACAGGAAATTCAGAGTTAAAACAAATAGTATCTAAGATGTAGGCACTAAAATAAAATGGAGGAATAAACCTATCAGTAACGCAAGTTTTGTTTCTGAACTCAAGAATAGCAGTTGCTAACTTATCAAATAATATATTTCCCCAATCCATTATTTCGCTATTGACTGCTGCTTCCATTAAAGGTACCATCTTTATTGAGAATTTTGAGGAATCATGCCACCCCAAAATCCTACACATCATCGCCCCAGCGTAACAATAAGGAGAACATAAGGAATCGACAGAGTACTTACCCGAGGACTCATGCTTGTGTTTTGCGGGGTTCTATCTCCATTCCCGTATAGGTGCTGATTCAGTTTCATTTTCATCTCTGAACTTCTCCAGAAATGCTTTGTTATACTTCTTCTCTGGTTCAGGCAAATGGTACATTTGTCTCAAATCATTGGGTTGAAACGAACCGAAGACTCTCCCGTCGACTGTACAAAATGTTCTATTTGTAATCAAGATTTTCTCAACTGCCCACCTTACTACATCTGTGTATGGAAGAATTTTCTCTCGAGCCGCTATCTTGTGTAAGTAAGAATCGGCTAGATCCTTTAGGGTAACCTCGGACTTTCGGTTCGAACCTGCTGTAGCTTGTACTAATACTTCTTGAGGTTCTTCGGCTTCAACCAAATTATAGATGCTCTACCAACTAGTATTACCGAGACCAAGACATGTAGTGTCTGAGACCAATCCTTTTTTACTTGGTCCCGGATTGGCAGTATATTGTCCTGTTACTGTAGACGCTGAAGCTGTTCCAAATTTTTTAGATTTCTTCCCCATTTGGCCTAAATTTGTTGCTTCGGAGGAGCTCTGCGCAGGAGATAAAATGAACGTAATGCAGAGAATAGGTGGTGCAAACCAAGTATGAAATAGTTATATCAATCAATGAATAATGGAGGATTAAAATAATACTGCCGCGGATACAATCTCTGAAGAGATTTTGGCATAACTGCTCCATTAATTGGCCATTTAAACCTGTCAATCATTTAAATGCTCATCATATCATTTATTCGCCGAATAATTCATTTAGGCATGGCTTTGATTTTTTTGGCGGTTGATCGTAAATGAATCACTATCGGGAATAGAAAGGATTTTAATAATAATTTAACATAATATACCCAAGCCTTTACAATCCTTTTTGAAATTGGTGTTTAGCTTTATTGCAATCGGAGATCGGAGGAATGCTTGAGTAGTTTCATTTGTGTTATTGCAAAATCCCTGATCGCCGATAGCAATATCGCTAATTCGCATCGGGAGTTTTTAGAAGGGGGCCTTTTGTTGCATGCATGTTATACTCCCCGATCGCCGATAGCGATATCGCATCGGAGCATAGAGAGAGGGTCTTTTGTTACGATTGCTTACCTTTCCCGATATCCGACAGTTATTCACGCTTGTCGCATCGGGGCAAACCAATGGGTCTTTTTGTTATGCATCCCTTGTTATTGCGATATGCGATCTTGCGATCGATTTATCACAATAAAGAATTATTCATTTATTTTTATAAGACCAATTTGTGTTCATTCAAAAGGTTTATAATGTTTTGTTTCTTTTCGAACCTTTTGAGGAATGATAAGTTGATATCAATTTTATCTAAAAGGGACCCATTTCATATTATAGTTTGAAGGTAAAATTTTATGAAATGGGGGGTTGTTGTACAGCACAACAATTGGCGATTCGCTGGGAGAAACAATTATCTTTGAGAAATATTGAAATACTTAGACTTTCTTTATATAAAAATCTTATCAAAGAGGAAAATTCTAATATAACTAGGTATACATACATTTTGAATCTAAGTAAGAACTATTTTTGCTAATTTCTTCTCTTGTTAAAATTAAATACATTCTAAGTTTTAAATTGGCCTATATTGGTTGATAATGATAAAACAAAGAACTTTTCCAACTTAGCCTTTTTAATGACTCCTTTGTCATAGGTAGAGCCTCTGCTACCAACAAATGTTCATAGTTTCGACAGGGATACCTTTTAACCATTTGACTGTCCATTATCCCATCCATTTTAGAGTATGATTAAAAGAATGAATCCAAAAATATGCTTTCATATTTTGTATTTCCTTTTCTTTTCTATTATTTTGTAAGATAAAAAGCCATTTTCCTGGTTTGGTGGCCAACTATTTGACAATGCCATTCACTGGTTGTAATCTAACATAACAAGTTGGCTCGTGATGAGACTCCTTGTCTTATGATTATAAGTCATTACCCTGTTTTGGTATGCAGTGTTGGTAATGTCGGTTAAACTATTTCCCAATGATCATGGTAAGCAGACTTGTAATAAGACCCCTTATCTTTTATATCAAATATTTTAGAATTACACTCTGAGTAATCATAACTTTGATGAATGGGATGGACAATTTTCTCCTTAAGAGAGTATGGATGACAGGGTAAGAGTTGAAGATGCTAAGATTGAATTAGTTTCTGTTTTGATATTGTGGCCATTTTGAAAACATTAAAATGATTTACAGTATTTCTAAATCTTGAGAAGATTTCACAAAAATGAAATGGGGTTTCAGAATGTGAATATACCTAATTTCCCAGAAATTGTCCTTTTGTTTAAGGCTTCTATTTTAAAAGTAAATATCAAAACTACTTCTTTTGAGCAACTTTTTCAGTATAACAAAGGCCAATGGGAGATATCTTACAACTTTATTTCCTAATAATACTAAAAACTACAAATTCAACTGAAATTTGAATATTTACAAAAGGAGAAGGGGTTACCTCCTCAATTGAAGAATTTCTTTAAGATGAGGTCATTAACGGGAAGAGAATCCCTCTTTCCTGATAGATCTTGTAATATGAACGTAGAATGGCCTATCTTCTCATTGATCTGAAATGGTCCAAGCCACATCTTCTGGAACTTAGTGTGTTTTCCTTTATCCTCATGGGCTTTGTCCCATTTCAGAACTAGATCACCAACTTGTAATTGTTTTGAACTAGATGAAGTTGAATCAAAAGATGACTTGATAATTTGCTGATGTTTTGCATGAGTAATTTTGGCCTTTTCTCTTTCTTCTTCTAATTTTAAGATTTGATCATGTCTAAGTTGAATAGAAGAAGGTGTGCTTTCTTCAATAAACTGAACTAGGGCTAGAGAAGGAAGCAATAGATTGGTTAGTAGAACTGCTTCTTTCCCATATACAAGATTGAATGGAGAAGTATCTATCGAAGCCTTTTGCGTTATTATATCAGCCCATAGTGCAAATATCAAAGATTTATGCCAGTTTTTATGATTATGCTCAATAGTTCGCTTAATAATTTTGACTAGATTTTTATTGGTAGATTCTGCTAAACCATTACCATGGGGATAGTAATTTGCAGAATTTCAATTTAAATCCTCTTTTAAAAGCAAACTCAAACATAGAATTTCCAGAGAAATAAGATGCATTATCGAAAACAAGAGCATTTGGGACACCAAACTTGGTAATGATGAATTGATCTATAAACTCTATAATTACTTCAGAGTTTGTTGTCTTTAAAGGAATTGCTTCAACCCACTTAGTAAAGTAATCAGTATCAGTAAGGATATACTTATGTTGTTTGGAGGACTGTGGAGTTATTTCTCCAATGATATCCAATCCCCATTGCTCGAAAGGTTGATGAATGTTGACTGGTTGCAAAGGGAAAGCTGGTTTTCTTTGTCTTCCACTGGAGATTTGACAACTTCGGCATTTCCTTACATATTCATGAGTATCTCTAAATAGAGTGGGCCAATAATATCCCGCATGAATGATTTTGTGGGCTGTTGTATCGACTCCAAAATGTCCTCCTGCTGGTCCGTCATGTAGCTCCCGCAAAACCTTTTGTGCTTCAGGTTTTTCTAGGCATCTTAATAAAATTGAATCATAATTTTGCCTAAAAAGTACATCATCAATGATTATGAAGTTTTTTGCTTTTAATCTAATGGCACGCTTGTTTTTATAAGAAAGATTAGGAGGTGCATATCCATTTTTCAAATAAAAGATCAAGTCTGCATATTGTGATTCAGGATCAGTAATACTTATCAGATTGATTTCTTCAGTATGTTCTGTATCACCTGATTCTTGAATGTTGGATGCTCCTGCTAATAACCTGCAAAAACCTTGGCCCCTAACAATTTTTTCTGGCTTGATTTCCAAGTCACATTCTTGTAGTGCTGCAACCCAATTCGCCCTCTTTTCTCCTAATTCCCTTTGGATTAGTAATTGCCTAACTGCTGAGAAAGGAACTATAACTTTTGTATGGGCTTTTAAAAGGAAGGGTCTGTAATGTTTGATAACTTTGTACACAACAAAGGCTTGTTTTTCAACTTCTGAATAATTTAGTTCAGCACCTTGAAGATTGGAACTATAAAATGAAATTGGTGCGTCCAAGTTGTGATCATTAATATGAGTGAGTACTGCTGCATAAGATGAAGTGGACGCGATAGTATACAATATGAAATGATTAGAAAAATTAGGAGTGTTTAAAGCGGGGGAATTGATTATTGATTGTTTGATTGAATCAAATGCTTCCTTTTCTGTAGATCCCCATCTAAACACCGAATTTTTCTTAATCATAGTTTGTAATGGTAAAATAATATGGGAAAAATCAGGAACAAATCTCTTAACAAAGTTAATTTGACCTAAAAATGACTGCATGGATTTTTTGTTATGAGGGAATGGAATTTCATAAATCTCTTTAGTTCTATCCGGATCAATATAAATACCATCTTTGGAAATGATGAAGCCCAAGAGCTTTCCTTGATTAAGAGCAAAGAAGGATTTTTTGGGATTGAGTGAAATACCATATCTTCTGCAGCGTTCAAAGATTTGATTCAAATCATGTAAATGATTGGATCTCTTCTTGGAAAATACAGTAATATCATCTAAATAGACAACTACTGTTTTATTGATCAATCCTTTGAAGGCTATATCCATTGCTCTTTGGAATGTAGCTCCTGTGTTAATAAGTCCAAAAGGCATTTTCTGGTAAGCATAAGTTCCCCATTTTGTTCTGAAGGTAGTTTTGAGTCTGTCATCAGGATGGACCAAAATTTGGTTATATCTTGAAAAACCATCTAAAAAGGACATTAACTCAGAACCTGCTACTGAATGGAGTATCTGCTCCATGGTAAGGTAATGGGAAATTATCTTTTTGGCTTGCTTTATTCAGATTTCTGAAATCTATGCAAATCCTGATGTCGCCATTTTTCTTTCTAACAGGCACCATATTGGAAACCCAATTTGAGCGCCGGACAGGAAAAATAATCTTAGCTTTCAAGAGTTTATGATTTTTGATTTTATTTGACTCTCTAAGTTAGGATGAATTTTCCTCAACTTCTGTTGGACTGGTTTTTGTTCAGAAAGCATTGGAATGGTATGCTGAATGATTGATATCGCATGTTTTTAAATCACCATATTTCCAAGCGAAGACATGTTTATTTTTTCTTAATAATCTAATGAATGCTATTCTTTCTTCCATAGAAAGTCCTAATCCCAAATTGATGTTTTGAGGATTTTTCTCAGTACCAAGGTTTATCAACTCAAATCTTAAAGTGGAACTTTGGAGCTTTGAATTGGTTACCTGTTTAAACCTGTCTTTAATATCAAAGAGATCCTCAAGTTCAACCACTGGTTTCGGTATTGAGTTTTCTTCCTGCTTTTCCTTCATTTGAAGGTCATGATCACTTTCATCAATGATTTGATCATCGTAGGACTTGTCGGAAGTCAAGAAATGTAAGATGTCTTCATCGTGATTGAAAACTCGCCAATTGGTGACATTGTCAGGAATTGATGGTCTAAAAATTAACTCTACTGAAAATCTATCTGGGCTATAATCTTCAGAAGGTAGGAGTTTAGAAGCAACATTGGCTAGCAAGTCAGCTGTTGCATTATGGGATCTGGGGTTAGGTGAAATATTGAAAGCTAAAAATTGAGATATAAGTTCCTGGACCAAAGACTAATAGTGCTTGAGGTAACTAGAAAGACAATGAATTGTATTTCTAACTTGTTTTATGACAATCTCTGAATCACCAAACACTTTCAAATATTGAACTTTAAGACCAATAGCTTCATATAGTCCTTGAACTGAGGCCTCATACTCAGCTGTATTATTTGTGCATTTGAATTCCAACCTACAAGACAACATAGTTTTTTCTCCCTCAGGGCTAACTAAAATACACCCTGCTCCCGATCTTTCACTGGATTTAGATCCGTCAAAGTATAGTGACCAAAATAAAGAATTATCAACAATTTTATTTACAATGTTCTCAGCAATATTAACACATCTTGACCTATCGATTTGTGAAAAATTTCGATTTGGGATGTGAAATTATTTACTGAGAAAGGAGATGGTTGGGCAGTATAATTACCAAAGAATGATTTGGAAGAGTAATTCCCCAAAATATTATTATTAAATGCTATTGGTTGATTTTCTTGTTCAAATTCAGTGACAATATGGGTCATATGTTTCTCCCGATTGATTTTTATTTGATTTGGCTTTTCCTTGTAGGGTAGCCACATATGGGACCAATCGGTAAAAATATACCTGTGGAGCTTCTCAGACCAATCCCTACTCAAGATTAAACCGTAAAACTCAGGTATATCAGCAATTAAGATATCAGTTCTTTGAACTACTCGTGGATCAGCCGATAACCTGATAGTTACAGAGTTGATTTCCCCTAAAACCTGGACCTTGGTTCTATCTAACTGCACAATGTGAATTGCAGACTTTTGGGGTTCAATGTTAAGTTTGGAACAAACTGAAGCTGGCATTATATCAGAGGATGCCCTTGAGTCAATCAAACAATTGTGTAGATTTCAATTATAGATCTCATAGGTTAAGAGGAAAGGGGGAGTATGGGAATTTGATCTGTCTCCAATTAAAATTGTATTAGTAGCTTCAATCCTACTAGAAGGTGGTTGACCTGAACCATTTGTAGCTTTAGCACTGGGAAGAGGCGAAGAAGGCACTGCATTTATTTCCTTAAGAAGCAATTTCTGCTGATGTTTTAGTTTTCTAAGTTCAAACATGGTGATGTTTGCCTTTGTCTTCTTCATATCATCAACAATATTGTAATCCATTGAATCCGATACTACCAACATTTTAGATGTTGAAGGTATATTTGAGGATGATGGTTGGTTTTGAGGTAACGTTGCAGCCGGCTTCTTTGTGGGTACCTTTTCCTTTGTAGTAGTAGCACCTGCACTCCTTTTCTTTGAACTTGCCTGGACAGGTTCAGGGGCACCTTTACTCCTGGTAGTCATAGGAAAAGCTTCTTGTTCATTCTCTGTATCGGAGTTAGGTAATATGAAGTCCCACATTCCATGGCATTCGACAACTTCCTCTTCTTCGAATTCATCAGATGGTGAAATTGTTTCATCTTCTTCTTCCTCTTCAGGATCTGAATCTCCATTAGATATAACATTTGGTGGTTTTGACTCAGGTTTCTTAAAATTCCTAAATGGTTTCTTTGTTGAAGTTTCTGCTACTTGTTTTTTGATTTCAACCATTTCATTTGACATTGTTTTTAGGACCTTTTGTAAACCCTCCATTTCGTATGGATCTTTAGGGGTTTTCTTCTTTGAATCATCTTTAAAAGAAACTCTTTTGGATTTCCTATCTTTGAGAGCAGCTTTCTTTTCTAAAGAAATAATGCATTTTCCCACAGCGAGTGCTTCTTTCATGTTTTCAGCTAAAGTTGGTTTTCCAGATCTATCTACAAAAATGGCTATATTTGAAGGTAGGGCTGTAATATACCACTCGCTTCTGATTTGCTCACTTGGCTTGGAATCGGTAGGGATTTTATTCAAGAGTTTATTGAATCGAGAGTTAAACTCCTTGATAGGTTCTCTAGATTCAATCCTTAGATTTGAAAGATCATTAATTAGTGTCGCTAAAGATCTATCATCGCCATACTTGGTAAGAAACTGCTCCTGAAAGATATTCCAGCTGGTAATGGATCCAGAGGGTAAGGAAAAATACCAAGACCCAGCTGATCCTTGTAAAGTGTAAGGGAAAAGCCTAACGACAACATCTTCTTTTTTCACTCCTTTTAGATTAACTGATAACAAGAAATTGTTAATATGTTCCTCGGCCAATGTTCCAGCATCTGGATTAAATTTTGGTAACCACTTCTCAGGATAATCAGGTAATGGATGTAATGGTGCAGGCATAGTGACTGCACCAGGACTGTTCCATGGATTCTGGGCCGTCTTAGAAGTAACAACAATTGCCGATGGAGTTCCTGGTGTTTGGGGAGGAGTTGGTATTGAAGATTGAATAGATTGTGATGTTGAAGTTGGTGATCCCTGCTGAACAACAATATGTAATGGGGGAGTGGATGTTTGAATTCACACTGGAGAGGATGAGATGGAGGATGGTGAAGAAAAGGTCCCACTACCAGATCCTTTAGTGTTCTTTTTAGCCTTTTTCCTTTTCGGTAAAGGCAACTCAGCAAGTTCAATGCTGAGTTTTTCTCTTTCAAGTCTGGTGAGAGGGTGAGGTAGATTGAATTGCGAAGTCTCATTGCCTTGAGATACTTCAGATTTCTGAGGTGATATGCAAAATCCTTGAAGTTTCTGGATGAGAGAATGAACTTCAGGGGACTCAGGACTTAATCGTTCTGAAGTATGATGGGGTTGAGCAGTGGTAGTTGATCCCTCTTCTTCTCGTTTGGATACTGGTATTTCAAAATGCAAACGGGAGGTCCGAGGTGAGGTGGAGGGAGATTTACTTTGAGAATGGTCTATAGATTTTGATTTACTCGCCATTCATAGTTCATGCCCTCCTAGCGCCAAAAATGTTGATGCCTCGAAAATCGTTGCATCAACATCGGGGAAAATCACTCAGTCCGGACCTTAATGCAGCTCCTTTTCTGTTTGGGATGGTGGCTCCGACTGGATATAATGGGACCAGTTTCCCAATGATGAATAAAATGGGGATGGATGAGCGACTGGTTTTCTAATAAGTGATAATGGATGGATGACTTAATCTAAAGAGCGAAAATACAAATAACTATTCTATCCCGGGAAATTTCTATTCTTAAGTGCAACGTTTGATGATCTCTGTTTATAAATAAGCATATAGATGACACTATTTAATAAACATAGACATTCATTCAAATAATAATTGCTTTGTTCAAATAGTTGAACAAAGTAACTAATAAAACATTGTTACACTTGTCTTTTATATATTACTGATACATGTATGACTAAAAGAAAAGCATCATGTAAACATCCAATAGTGGAAAGTATAAAGAGTGCTGTTGAAACACATGCATATATTCAATAATAGCAAGGGTAACCAAATAACAATTCACATAAAAAGAATGAATTCAGACATAGATAGTAGTACCATATGAGCTGCAAGTCATTCCCAACATCAATCACAATTCGAATTCCTTATTTCAACTCAGAGATACTTTTAAATAAAGGCAGTAGTGCACATCCACATAAAAGCTTCGTTGTCAAAAATTGGAATAATTGGCCCAGTCTTTATAAAAAAAATACCTAAAGTACAGTAGTGCAACTTCAGGTTTAAGTCATATACAAAAACTTAGGACCCTTTCTAAATGCATGAAAGGGTCTATAAATACTCAACTAAACTAACTAACCACAAAATTAAAATGCTATTTAATTGGTATAAATTGATCTTGAATATCTCTTCCACGACAATCTGGTAGTCAGTAGCATGATTCATCACTCTAGCTGTTTTCCCTTTGATCTGAGTTTGCATATCGCTAGCATCGGTTCCACTTCTTGAGGGCGGCTGAGACGAGAATTGAGCTGAGCTGAGTATGTGGCATCCTGTATATCGGGAAGGATACACCCGATTGCATCTGTTAGACACTTGAGGGCGGCTCTCTGGCTCTATGGTTTTACTAGGAACAACCAATAGGTGTCCCAAGTTAAACTTTGAATAGCTGTAATCAACCTCCCATTCTTTTCCAACTCTTGATAACATGATTGCTCGAATGTTTTAGCCAATAGTAATTTACCTAGTGTACATTGAGAGATCATATTAGATAAATAGAGAGTAATGTTAATTAATTCAATCAAATTACTTGTGGATAATTTACATCTAGAAACTGCTCTCTCTGCCTTCATCAATTGGGACTGCCCTTCCAAGAATAGGATTTCTTTATGTGATTCTAGGATTTTAGGCAAATTTGCTGCCTGTCCCTCACTAGTGTCCTGCCAAGTAAGAAAATCTGTTAAGGTCTCATCGGCCTGCTCTAAGTCCTGTCTAGCATCGACTGATTTATCGATTATTGATGCTGTTATGTCACATAGGGGTTCAACTTGAGCAATTTTATGACACAATAATCTTATTTGTGTTACCAGTGCCTTATTAATCTGTAGTGCTTCTGCCTTGAAATCGGCAGGCTGTGGAAGACTTTTGAACTTCTCTATTTGAAGTGATAATTGAGCAATTTGCTCATCTTTTGTCTTTACCATTAGTTCATTCATCGTCTTCAATTTTTCCACTGCTTTCGATAATTCTTTCTGCCTTTGAATCACTCATGAAGCTACCCTCTATTTCTCTTCAAGTAGCTGCTTGTTCAGTTGATTATTTAACTGCTACTGAGTTGACAATTGCCGTTCTAATTATTCTGCTTTCTGCTGTGCCTCCGATAGCTGTGTTTGTAACAAAATGATTACCTGGTCTTTTTCTTTTAGCAAATTACTCACTTCCGATGCCTTGTCCATGATGGCCACCGAATAGGCTTCGACATATTGGGACAACTTTGTTAGGTCATCGGAAGGATCGAACTCCTCCTTCCAAACTGCATTAGTTGTCTCTGTTTGTTGGGGGAATTGGGAAGGTTGATCAATCCTTCTCCTTTTCTGCTGTCGCTTTACTATGGCCCTTTGTTTTGGGCTGTAAAATACATCCAATGGAGGTATATCCTCCACTTGCAAAATGATTTGATCCGAAGGATCTTTCGGAATTATTTCCAAGTTTGTACTAAGGGGTAGGCCGCTAGTTCCTTCACTTGGAACCTTTTTTGACGCTGTATCCTGTGTATCTGTCGCTTTGGATGTATCGACATCTTTTAAGCTTTCCAGATTGCTTATGGCTGAGTGGAATTGCTGCCATTCTTGGAGCAATCTTGGGTCAATCTGGGTATCGACATTCACATCCTTGCTGCCCTGCTCCTTTCTCTGTTCCTCCTCATGTATTTTCTCTTGCTTTTTCCTTCGTGCTTCCTCCTGTTCTTTCCTATGTACTTCCTCCTGCTCTCTCCTCTGGAGTTCCTCCTGCTCTTTTCTTTGGACTTCTTCAAAAATTTCTGATGTAGCAGGAGGTTCGTTGGTAAGTCGCTGTTCAGGCTCGCTGGATTGTGTCATCGGGGCAGTAGCTAGCAAATCTAGAGGTAGAGTTTGCAACCTCTGCTCTCTAAGTTTGTTAAATTCCACTAACCCATCGTCGTGATATCTCATTTTAGCTAGCGTTTGAACCTGAAATAATGACTCCACCGAAGAGAATAGGTCATCAAACTCATCTTCTTTATGTTCAAACTTAGTGAGTTTTCCCTGTTCCAGTACATTATAGACGATTTTCCTTGGATCAAATCGTATATTAGGAAGAGTGGCGAGATTCAGTATATTTATATTTTCTGCTTCTTTCTCTGCATGCTTATAGTCATGCAGAGTGTAAACGCCACACCTTAGAGGAAAAGGAGGCCAAACTTGCTTCTTTGAATTCCTCAGAGTCTTGGTTGCTCCTGCGGATGTAAGCTGATATGCTATCTCTCTAGCCAATAGTTTGTCGGGTATGTACAAGGGGAGAACATGAGGTCTAGCATGGCTGCCGAAAACTCTTATATATGTAAATTTATCTTCTCCGAACCAGTTTCCTAAGGCTGTCAAGTCAATCTCTGCTTGTGAGGAAATCTTAGGAGCAGGTTTGTCAAAAATTGCGTAGTAAATGGGCAACATAAATCCATTGCAAACTTGATATAGGTGGTGTTTATAATGGGATTTCCACAACTTCTAGTGATAGATATGAATCGGCATGGGGTACTATGGAGTCCATCTCCACCCCAGCACAGGAAATTCGGAGTTAAAGCAAAGAGTATCTAAGATGTAGGCACTAAAATAAAATGGAGGAATAAACCTATCAGTAATGCAAGTTTTGTTTCTGAACTCAAGAATAGAAGTTGCTAACTTATCAGATAATATATTTCCCCAATCCATTATTTCGCTTTTGACTGTTGCTTCCATTAAAGGTACCATATCTATTGAGAATTTTGAGGAATCATGCAACCCCCAAATACTACACATCATCGCCCCAGCGTAACAATAAGGAGAACATAAGGAAACGACAAAGTACTTACCCGAGGACTCATGCTTGTGTTTTGCGGGGTTCTGTCTCCATTCCCGTATAGGTGCTGATTCAGTTTCATTTTCATCTTTGAACTTCTCCAGAAATGCTTTGTTATACTTCTTCTCTGGTTCAGGCAAATGGTACATTTGTCTCAAATCATTGGGTTGAAACGAACCGAAGACTCTCCCGTTGATTGTACAAAATGTTCTGTTTGTAATTGGGATTTCCTCAACTGCCCACCTTACTACATCTGTGTATGGAAGAATTTGCTCTCGAGCTGCTATCCTGTGTAAGTAAGAATCAACTAGATCCTTTATGGTAGCCTCGAACTTTCGGTTCGAACCTGCTGTAGCTTGTACTGATACTTCTTGAGGTTCTTCAGCTTCAACCAAATTATAGATGCTCTACCAACTAGTATTACCGAGACCAAGACATGTAGTGTCTGAGATCAATCCTTTTTTACTTGGTCCCGGATTGATGGTATATTGTCCTGTTACTGCAAAAGCTGAAGTTGTTCCAAATTTTTTATATTTCTTCCCCATTTGGCCTAAATTTGCTACTTTGGAGGAGCTCTACGCAGGAGAAAAAATGAACGTAATGCAGAGAATAGGTGGTGCAAACCAAGTATGAAAGAGTTATATCAATCAATGAATAATGGAGGATTAAAATAATACTACCGCGGATACAATCTCTGAAGAGATTTTGGCATAACTGCTCCATTAATTGGCCATTTAAATTTGTTAATCATTTAAATGCTCATCATATCGTTTATTCGCCGAATAACTCATTTAAGCGTGGCTTTGATTTTTTTGGCGGTTGATCGTAAGTGAATCACTATCGGGAATAGAAAGGATTTTAATAAAAATTTAACATAATATACCCAAGCCTTTGCAATCCTTTTTGAAATTCGCGTTTAGCTTTATCGCAATTGGAGATCGGAGGAATGCTTGAGTAGTTTCATTTGTGTTATTGCGAAATCCCCGATCGCTGATAGTGATATCGCTAATTCGCGTCGGGAGTTTTAAGAAGGGGGCCTTTTGTTGCATGCATGTTATACTCCCCGATCGCTGATAGCGATATCACATCGAAGCATAGAGAGAGGGTCTTTTGTTACGATTTCTTACCTTTCCCAATATCCGATAGTTATTCGCGCTTGTCGCATCGGGGCAAACCAATGGGTATTTTTGTTATGTATCCCTTGTTATTGCGATATGCAATCTTGTGATCGCTTTATCGCAATAATAAAGAATTATTCATTTATTTTTATAGGACCGATTTGTGTTCATTCAAAAGGTTTATAATGTTTTCTTTCTTTTCAGACCTTTTGAGGAATGATAAGTCGATACCAATTTTATCTAAAAGGGATCCATTTCATATTATAGTTTGAAGGTAAAATTTTATGAAATGGGGGGTTGTTGTACAGCACAACAATTGGCGATTCGCTGGGAGAAACAGTTATCTCTGAGAAATATTGAAATACTTAGACTTTCTTTATATAGAAATCTTATCAAAGAGGAAAATTCTAATATAACTAGGTATACATACATTCTGAATCTAAATAAGAACTATTTTTGCTAATTTCTTCTCTTGTTAAAATTAAATACATTCTAAGTTTTAGATTGGCCTCTATTGGTTGATAATGATAAAACAAAGAACCTTTCCAACTTAGCCTTTTTAATGACTCCTTTGTCATAGGTAGAGCCTCTGCTGCCAGCAAACGTTCATAGTTTCGACAGGGATACCTTTTAACCATTTGACTATCCATTATCCCATCCATTTCAGAGTATGATTAAAAGAATGAATCCAAAAATATGCTTTCATATTTTGTATTTCCTTTTCTTTTCTATTATTTGTAAGATAAAAAGCCATTGTCCTGGTTTGGTGGCCAGCTGTTTGACGATGCCATTCACTGGTTGTAATCTAACCGAACAAGCTGGCTCGTGATGAGACCCCTTGTTTTATGATTATAAGCCATTACCCTGTTTTGGTATGCAGTGTTGGTAATGTCGGTTAAACTATTTCCCAATGATCATGGTAAGCAGGCTTGTAATAAGGCCCCTTATATTTTATATCAAATATTTTAGAATTACACTCTGAGTAATCATACCTTTGATGAATGGGACGAACAATTTTCTCCTTAAGAGAGTATGGATGACAGGGTAAGAGTTGAAGATGCTAAGATTGAATTAGTTTATGTTTTGATATTGTGGCCATTTTGAAAACATTAAAATGATTTACAGTATTTCTAAATCTTGAGAAGATTTCACAAAAATGAAATGGGGTTTCAGAATGTGAATATACCTAATTTCCCAGAAATTGTCCTTTTGTTTAAGGCTTCTATTTTAAAAGTAAATATCAAAACTACTTCTTTTGAGCAACTTTTCTCAGTATAGCAAAGGCCAATGGGAGATATCTTACAACTTTATTTCCTAATAATCCTAAAAACTACAAATTCTACTGAAATTTGAATATTTACAAAAGGAGAACGGGTTACCTCCTTAATTGAAGAATTTCTTTAAGATGAGGCCATTAACAGGAAGAGAATCCCTCTTTCCTGATAGATCTTGTAATATGAAAATAGAATGGCCTATCTTCTCATTGATCTGAAATGGTCCAAGCCACATCTTCTGGAAATTAGTGTGTTTTCCTTTATTCTCATGGGCTTTGTCCCATTTTAGAACTAGATCACCAACTTGTAATTGTTTTGAACTGGATGAAGTTGAATCAAAAGATGACTTGATAATTTGCTGATGTTTTGCATGAGTAATTTTGGCCTTTTCTCTTTCTTCTTCTAATTTTAAGATTTGATCATGTCTAAGTTGAATAGAAGAAGGTGGGCTTTCTTCAATAAACTGAACTAGGGCTAGAGAAGGAAGCAATAGATTGGTTGGTAGAACTGCTTCTTTCCCATATACAAGATTGAATGGAGAAGTACCTATCAAAGCCTTCTGCGTTATTCTATTAGCCCATAGTGCAAATATCAAAGATTTATACCAGTTTTTATGATTATGCTCAATAGTTCGCTTAATAATTTTGACTAAATTTTTATTGGTAGATTCTGCTAAACCATTACCATGGGGATAGTAATTTGCAGAATATTTCAATTTAAATCCTCTTTTAATAACGAACTCAAAAATATAATTTCCAGAGAAATAAGATGCATTATCGAAAACAAGAGCATTTGGGACACCAAACCTGGTAATGATGAATTGATCTATAAACTGTATAATTACTTTAGAGTTTGTTGTCTTTAAAGGAATTGCTTCAACCCACTTAGTAAAGTAATCAATAGCAGTAAGGATATACTTATGTTGTTTGGAGGACTGTGGAGTTATTTCTCCAATGATATCCAATCCCCATATTTCGAAAGGTTGATCAATGTTGACTGGTTGCAGAGGGAAAGCTGGTTTTCTTTGTCTTCCACTGGAGATTTGACAACTTCGGCATTTCCTTACATATTCGCGAGTATCTCTAAATAGAGTGGGCCAATAATATCTAGCATGAATGATTTTGTGGGCTGTTGTATCAGCTCCAAAATGTCCTCCTGCTGGTCCGTCATGTTGCTCCTGTGAAACCTTTTGTGCTTCAGGTTTTTCTAGGCATCTTAATAAAATTGAATCATAATTTTGCCTAAAAAGTAAATCATCAACGATTATGAAGTTTTTTGCTTTTAGTCCAATGGCACGTTTGTTTTTATAAGAAAGATTAGGAGGTGCATATCCATTTTTCAAATAAAAGATCAAGTCTGCATATTGTGATTCATGATCAATAATACTTATCTGATTGATTTCTTCAGTATGTTCTGTATCACCTGATTCTTGAATGTTGGATGCTCCTGCTAATAACCTGCAAAAACCTTGGCCCCTACAATCTTTGCTGGCTTGATTTCCAAGTCATATTCTTGTAGTGCTGTAACCCAATTCACCCTATTTTCTCCTAATTCCCTTTGGATTAGTAATTGCCTAACTGCTGAGAAAGGAACTATAACTTTTGTATGGGCTTTTAAAAGGAAGGGTCTGTAATGTTTGACAGCTTTGTACACAACAAAGGCTTATTTTTCAACTTCTGAATAATTTAGTTCAGCACCTTGAAGATTGGAACTATAAAATGAAATTGGTGCTTCCAAGTTGTGATCATTAATCTGAGTGAGTACTGCTACATAAGATGAAGTGGACGCGATAGTATACAATATGAAATGATTAGAAAAATTAGGAGTGTTTAAAGCAGGGGCATTGATTATTGATTGTTTGATTGAATCAAATGCTTCCTTTTCTGTAGATCCCCATCTAAACACCGAATTTTTCTTAATCATAGTTTGTAATGGTAAAATAATTTGGGAAAAATCGGGAACAAATCTCTTAACAAAGTTAATTTGACCTAAAAATGACTGCATGGATTTTTTGTTATGAGGGAATGGAATTTCAGAAATCTCTTTAATTCTATCCGGATCAATATAAATACCATATTTGGAAATAATGAAGCCCAAGAGCTTTCCTTGAATAAGAGCAAAGAAGGATTTTTTGGGATTGAATGAAATACCATACCTTCTGCAGCGTTCAAAGATTTGATTCAAATCATGTAAATGATCTGATCTCTTCTTGGAAAATACAGTAATATCATCTAAATAGACAACTACTGTTTTATTGATCAATCCTTTGAAGGCTATATCCATCGCTCTTTGGAATGTAGCTCCTGCGTTAATAAGTCCAAAAGGCATTTTCTGGTAAGCATAAGTTCCCCATTTTGTTCTGAAGGTAGTTTTGAGTCTGTCATTAGGATGGACCAAAATTTGGTTATATCCTGAAAAACCATCTAAAAAGGACATTAACTCAGAACCTGCTACTGAATGGAGTATCTGCTCCATGGTAGGTAATGGGAAATTGTCTTTTTGGCTTGCTTTATTCAGATTTCTGAAATCTATGCAAATCCTGATGTCGCCATTTTTCTTTCTAACAGGTACCATATTGGAAACCCAGTTTGAGTGCCGGAAAGGAAAAATAATCTTAGCTTTTAGGAGTTTATTGAGATCTGATTTTATTTGACTCTCTAAGTTAGGATGAATTTTCATCAACTTATGTTGGATTGCTTTTTGTTCAGAAAGCATTGGAATGATATGTTGAATGATTGATGTATCGTATGTTTTTAAATCATCATATTTCCAAGCGAAGACATGTTTATTTTTTCTTAATAATCTAATGAATGCTATTCTTTCTTCCATAGAAAGTCCTAATCCCAAATTGATGTTTTGAGGATTTTGCTCAGTACCAAGGTTTATCAACTCAAATCTTAAAGTGGAACTTTTGAGCTTTGAATTGGTTACCTATTTAAACCTGTCTTTAATATCATAGAGTTCCTCAAGTTTAACCACTGGTTTTGGTATTGAGTTTTCTTCCTGCTTTTCCTTCATTTGAAGGTCATGATGGCTTTCATCAATGATTTGATCATCGTAGGACTTGTTGGAAGTTAAGAAATGTAAGATGTCTTCATTGTGATTGAACACTCGCCAATTGGTGACATTGTCAGGAATTAATGGTCTAAAAATTAACTCTACTGAAAATCTATCTGGGATATAATCTTCGGAAGGTAGGAGTTTAGAAGAAACATTGGCTAGCAAGTCAGTTGCTGCATTCTGGGATCTGGGGATAGGTGAAATATTGAATGCTAAAAATTGAGATATAAGTTCCTAGACCAAAGACTGATAGTGCTTGAGGTGACTAGAAAGACAATTAATTGTATTTCTAACTTGTTTTATGACAATCTCTGAATCACCAAACACTTTCAAATATTGAACTTTAAGACCAATACCTTTATATAGTCCTTGAACTAAGGCCTCATACTCAGTTGTATTATTTGTGCATTCGAATTCCGACCTACAAGAGAACATGGTTTTTTCTCCCTCGGGGCTAACTAAAATACACCCTGCTCCTAATCCTCCACTGGATTTAGATCCGTCAAATTATAGTGACCAAAATAAAGAATTATCAACAATTTTATTTACAGTGTTCTCAGCAATATTAACACATCTTGATCTATCGGTTTGTGATGTGAAATTATTTACTGAGAAAGGAGATGGTTGGGCAGTATAATTGCCAAAGAATGATTCGGAAGAGTAATTCCCCAAAATATTATTATTAAATGCTATTGGTTGTTTTCCTGTTCAAATTCAGTGACAGTATGGGTCATATGTTTCTCCCGATTGATTTTAATTTGATTTGGATTTCCCTTGTAGGGTAGCCACACATGGGACCAATCGGTAGAAATATACCCGTGGAGCTTCTCAGACCAATCCCTACTCAAGATTAAACCATAAAACTAAGGTATATCAGCAATTAAGATATCAATTCTTTGAACTACTCGTGGATCAACCGATAACCTGATAGTTACAGAGTTGATTTCCCCTAAAACTTAGACCTTGGTTCTATCCAACTACACAATGTGAATTGCAGACTTTTGGGGTTCAATGTTTAGTTTGGAACAAACTGAAGTTGGCATTATATTAGAGGATGCCCCTGAGTCAATCAAACAATTGTGTAGATTTTGATTATAGATCTCATAGGTTAAGAGGAAAGGGGGAGTATGGGAATTTGATCCGTCTCCAATTAAAATTGTATCAGTAGCTTCAATCCTACCAGAAGGTGGTTGACCTGAATCATTTGCAGCTTTAGCACTGGGAAGAGGCGAAGAAGGCACCGCATTTAGTTCCTTAAGAAACAATTTCTGCTGATGTTTTAGTTTGCTAAGTTCAAACACGGTGATGTTTGCCTTTGTCTTCTTCATATCATCAACAATATTGTAATCCATTGAATCCGATACTACCAACGTTTTAGATGTTGAAGGTATATTTGAGGATGATGGTTGGTTTTGAGGTAATGTTATGGCCGGCTTCTTTGTGGATACCTTTTCCTTTGTAGTAGTAGTACCTGCAGTCCTTTTCTTTGAACTTGACTAGACAAGTTTAGGGGCACCTTTACTCCTGGTAGTCACAGGAAAAGCTTCTTGTTAATTTTCTGTATCGGAGTTAGGTAATATGAAGTCCCACATTCCGTGACATTCGACAACTTCCTCTTCTTCGAATTCATCGGATGGTGAAATTTTTTCATCTTCTTCTTCCTCTTCAGGATCTGAATCTGCATTAGATATAACATTTGGTGGTTTTGACTCAGGTTTTTTAAAATTCCTAAATGGTTTCTTTGTTGAAGTTTCTGCTACTTGTTTTTTGATTTCAACCATTTCATTTGACATTGTTTTGAGGACCTTTTGTAAACCCTCCATATCGTATGGATATTTAGGGGTTTTCTTCTTTGAATCATCTTTAAAAGAAACTCTTTTGGATTTCCTATCTTTGAGAGTAGCTTTCTTTTCTAAAGAAATAATGCGTTTTTCCACAACGTGCGCTTCTTTCATGTTTTCAGCTAAAGTTGGTTTCCCAGCCCTATCTACAAAAATGGCTATATTTGAAGGTAGGGCTGTAATATACCACTCGCTTCTGATTTGCTCACTTGGCTTGGAATCAGTAGGGATTTTATTCAAGAGTTTTTAGTCTCAAGAATCTCCTAGATTTTAGTCTTTTTTTTTTTTTTTTTCGAAATTCAAGCTATTTGTATATTTTATTGATAATAAATATCATTTTTTTAAAGATTGATATTACCTTTGAAATTCAAAGTACCTCACTAATAATCACATAGTCCAAAATATTACTAGCCTCAATCCACCACAAGGGAAACCAAATATGTTGGTCGAAAATCTAATAGAAGTAGTACCAAAATAGAATAAATGTAACGATCCATAACAAAAACTATGTACCATTGGATTGCATGGTAAAACAAAATAACTATAAAGCAACACAATCTGAAATCAAGAAGTCATAGGAGCTAGATCTTGTGCTTGTCTACCAGCTGTAGCAGGAGGCTTAAGCTCACGTTGGAGATGGATTTCTAGATGCACCAGACATGCATCCAATCACTCCAAAAAGGAATATTGATATAGTTGCACCCTATTGATCTCATTCAAGGAAGAAATGGTATTGTTCTAGTCTAAATGCTTCTCTTGTAGGACTCTGCCCAAAAGAGTCTTCATCTACCAATGGAGGGTGATGGAATGTAGGCATTGCTTCCAACTTTCCCTAGTGTGACCATGGTTAGGAACTCGGTTAGAAACCTCCTTGATAATTTTTTTATGTGAATATGCTTATCGATCATGTGATGCTTGAGTTTCCAATTGACGAATCTCCTCTCGAATGCTTGGAGTAGCCACTCAACGAAAAATAACAACCACTTCTTATGTTTGACGCTGGGCATGCAACCAACTTTGTTAGTAGCAACCACTTCGAACCCTATGGATAGACATCCTTTGGCATGACATTGAAGCCCATTCAGATAAAACACACTAGAGCCCGATTTAAATCACCCAAAGATAACTAATACCAACCTAGTGGGAACCAACTGAGGCCTTTTTGTTATAGGACTAATAGACCCACCTAAACCACATTAGGTAAATTGAATAATACACTCCTGAATCAAAGACCCACCACCAAACAAATCCTTTGTAAAGCCAAAGAGCCACATAAAGCAAGATGTTGGGGATGTCAAATCCACAAAACAATGAACCAATAGTTTTAGGACGAGCCAACTCAGGGGGGGGGGGAATATACCAGAAACAATAGAGACACAAAATCCAACAAAAACTAGGAATACTTGGGACTTTGAGTGCATAACACCTGCACAAACAAGAAAAGAGGATGAACATAAGCTCCATGCAAAGCCATAGAAAAATTGCAATAATACAAGGGTAGAAGAGGAATAAATACCCTAAGACAACTTCCCCAATTCGTCCAAGCTAGCATAAATTCTCATGCAGACAACTAAGTTACGATGTTAGCCTCCTCTTGCTTCAAATTTGGTAGTCCCTACAGAGTCACAAAATTCCACGACATAGAGGCTCCACTTCTTGGTTGAAAATCTCCATCCATTATCCCAAGTAGCTAAAGTAAGCAAAGGTTCAAAAGTGGAATTATCTAACATGCATGCATGGGTCACTGCCATTGCAGTGTCATAGGAACATGCCACCTACTTTGTAGAATCCCAAATATCATGCCATCTTACAACCAACTGATCACCGGTTGCGCACTCATTCGTGTGGAGTAAATGAGAAATTAATCTTGCCAGCTATGAGTGAGGAGTTTGAACATGGCATAAGTGCCAAATGCATTCTAAAACATAGAAAGGCAAAGCTCCCATGGGAGAAAATCCATCTTGAAGTATGAAGTAATGTTTCACATGCTTGTTGCACGGGAGGGAAAAAACCATGCTACCCCCCCTCTTAATTACAACTGGAGGCGACATAGTGGAAGACATCCCTTCGTACCTCCATTGACACATTTTCATTCACCTCAATTAGGGGAATATAATATCAATTTATAATATATATAAATACATTGATAATATAATAATATAGTAATAAATTGAAATTGAAATTTTATAATAGATACATAATTAACATTGAAATATTTTACATAGAATAGACATTGAAATATTTTCTTAAAATTTTTCCTCTCTATATCAAATTAATTTCTTTTGTTGCCGGAGGCTTCTTAATTCAACTTAAGGTGGATGAGGATGTATTGACTTTTATTTTTATTTTTATAGTTGACGACCTAGATTGATTCTCAAGGCAATATGTTTAGCCTTAATGTTTATCAATGATTGTAGTGTGTTACATAGTTTGTTAGGTTGCATTGACTTTTAATAAATTTAAGGAAATTATATTTGTGCCAAGTGGCTCCCTGCCCACCAATTTCCTAGGGATTTGAGATTATTCCAATTATAATATGTTCATATTCTAATTAGATGGGGAAATTAATATATAAGAAAATTTTATTTAGCTAAATGGTCCATTTTACAATATAAGATGTGTAATTCCTTTTTTTTCTTAAGTTAAATTAGATTTGTGCCACGTGGCTCCGCCCCACCAATTTCCTAAGGATTTGAGATTATTCCAATTCTAATAAGTTCATATTCTAATTAGATGGGGAAATTAATATATAAGCAAATTTTATTTAGATAAATGATCTAGTTTACAATAAGATGTGTAATTCCTTTTCTTTCTCAAGTTAAAGTCGACCCATAATTTTTTTATACATGGTTAATCAGGTAAATATGTGCATTGGTAAGGCATTCTTCTTGTTGCAATAGCTTTTTTTTGTTATATTTATGAAGCCTTCGGCGATATCAACCACATTAATATTTTTAATCTAGTTGTATTGGTTATTATTATATTTTTAAATCAATCTCTTTCTTTTTCTCTCTCTATATATTAAATTTTAATTAATAAATTTTTAAATGCTACATGTTATATATATATATATATATATAATAAAAAATATATATATATATATATATATATATATATATTTTCCTTATTTGTTTATCTATGTATATGTGTATGTATAAAATTGATATTGAAATATATTATTGATATGGATATGCTTGCATTCAAATATTTTTAAATAATGAAGGAATTACACATTCAAATTAGAACGTGAAAATAAAATTTTTTCTTTTTACTTTCAATTACTTTCTCTCTATATATAAGGCTTGCATTCAAATATTTTTAAATAATGAAGGAACTACACATTCAAATTGGAACGTGAAAATACAATTTTTTGTATTTTTATTTTTATTTTTTTTACTTTTAATTACTTTCCTCTATATACCAACATATAAACCAAGGGCGATGCAAAAATCATTTTGAGTCCAAAACTTTAGGAAAGGTTTGCACCTCTAAATTTTTGATTATATTTATCTCTTGGTAGATTTGGAGTTGAAATAAGATATATTTATGCTAGTTTAACAATGCATCACTAAAAATTTTAACAAGAAGAAAGTTTTAATCTCACTGTTTTATATAATATTAGAATTATTTTGTTATTAATAATTTTTTTAAATGCTATAATATATTATATATATATATATATATATAATATATATATATATATATATATATATATATATATATATATATATAATATATAAATATATATATATATTATATATATATATATATATAGAGAGAAGAGAGAGAAGAGAAAATCCTGTAGATTCACAAGCTCATGCAATTTGGTAAAGTAAGAGACAAGAATCTACTTCTACTATTTATAACGGAAGCCCATAAACATCGAGCAAACACTAATCAATACAGGAAGAGAATCAAAGGCACATAACAGAATAAATATCTGGGGAAAGCCACAACTCAAAACCCCACTGTATATTTTGTATTAATCTGGAAAATCAAGATGAAATTACAATGCTCGTTCTCTCTAAAACAATCCCAACACTCAACAAATTCAATCTCCAATTCATAAGCAAGCTCAAGGCCAAAGCTTAACCTCTTTACAAGCTCTCCACGTCTCTATTCCAATGTGTAATTCCTATGAAGGATAGCTTGTATTTAAAGGAAATAAAGCCTCTAAAAATAGCGCAATCCCTCAAGGATCAACTCCTCAATGCATGCACTATCAATGCAACTCAGAAAAATCTAAAACAAATAGTGCACTGTCCCTGCACTCTAGTCTCAACTGAGTCTTTCTCTGATTCGACATGTATGAGTTTTTAATGAGTAAATATTCAGTTTACTAGAGTAGCACTCGTGGAGTTCATTACGGACACTACTAAATGTTAACTCACTATTAATTCTCTCAATCAGTTTGAGAACTATTTTAACTGAAATGACTCATTAAAATTAGTCTTCTATTTTACAGCTCACACTTAACTCACATTGGACTCGTACAAAGTAGGGAGAACATACACATAACGACATAAAGACTTCCAACTCAAATTTCATAAGTTAAGTAAGTTTAATAAACTTAAATAACTATTTTTTAAGTTGCTATGAGAATGGAATTCAAATTTAATTCCCAGTTTAACTCAATCACAAATTAAACTGTATTCTCTTATTTCCATTTCTCAACACTCCCTCTCAATAAGAAAGGGATTATCACCTACCTCGATCCTGTCTATGTGTAACTCGAATCTACATCTTGACAATGCCTTTGTCAAGATGTCAGTATCTTGCTCCTCCGTGGGAATGTAATCTAACAACATTATCCACCTCAATACACAATCCTTGAGATGATGATACTGGATATCAATATGCTTGGATTGATCATGAAAGACTAGATTTTCAGAGAGTTTGATACAACTCTGATTATCACAATAAATCATTGTCGAATCCATTTGCTGACCAAACAAACCAACTAGGATATTCCTCATCTAGATAGCCTCACATGGAACTTGAATTGCAGCCATGTACTATACCTTTGTCGAACTGAGTGTAACCGATCTTTTTTTCCTGCTGTACCAAGAAACTGCCGCTGGCCCAATACTAAAGATCCGTCTTGATGTGCTCTTCCTGTCAGATGGACTCCTTGCCCAATCTGCATCGGTGAAGCCTTGAAGCTTCATTCCCTCTGTTCATCTGTACCATAACCCAAAATTAGTAGTGCCTCTGAGGTATCTCAAAACATTCTTTGTCGCTTTCCAATATAGCTTGGTAGTCCTAACCATCACTTGACTAAGTTGGTTAACTGCATAGAACATATCCAGTCGTGTGTTCACCAAGTACATGAGTGAACCCATAAGTTGCCTTTAAACAATAGCTTTCACTACTTCCCCTGAAGTAGCATCCTCCTTCCCCCAGTTACCATCTAGAGGAGTCTCCATGGGTTTACTACTCTCCATGCAAAATATCCTGAGTATCTCATTGGCATACTTGCCCTGAGATACAAACTACTCCCCATCTCTCTGCCATACCTCCATGCCAAGAAAGTAATGCATGAGCCCCATGTCCTTCATCTCAAACTCTCTTGCAAGGTCCTACTTGCAAGATTTGATGAGCTTCTCATCACCTGTCAGTATAAGATCATCTACATAAAGTACATTGATCAACAACTTACCTTCCACCACTATGTGATACAGGTTCGCATCTGCTTCACTCTTCGTGAAGCCCAACCGAGTTAAGTAGCTATCTATCCTGGTGTACCAAGCACGGGGTGCTTGCTTCAGCCCATGCAATGCTCTCTTGAGTCGGCACACATGCGACTCACGGTCTAAGGTTTCAAAATATTCAGGCTGCTCTATGTACACCTCTTCCTTAATCATGCCATTGAGGAAGGCGGTCTTCACATCCATTTGATGGATCTTCCAACACATATGTGCTGATAGTGCCAAAATAGATCTGATTGACGAGTACCTTGCAATAGGAGGAAAGTTCTAATCATAGTCAATCCCCTCTACCTGTGAAAAGCCATGGGCCACAAATCTGGCCTTATGCTTCTCCACACTACCATCTATAGCTTGTTTTACCTTGTAAAGCCAACGGGAGCTCACAACTATCTTGTCCTCTGGTCTTGGGACCACATTCTAAACTCCTCCACCATCGCATCAACCCAAATCGACTGCTGCATTACTTCCTGAAAGGAAGATGGCTCTACTACCACATAAGCACCCATAAGTGCTATGTATCAAGTGTACCTCTCTGTTGACCCCTCTGTCCGCACTGAGAAGAGGGTGCTCCCACATTCTCCCATGCATCATCCAACAATCTATCAGCCTCTCTAGTGCACTTTCTTCCCTCTCTGGAAGACTCTACATGAATGGATGTCTCCACTTTCTGAACCTCTACATGTGGCTGCTCCACATCAATTTGAGGGTCCTCAACCTTAGGAGCTAAAATCTCCTCATCCCCATGTAGCTCAAGCTCCCTCTCAAGCGATACTCACATGGCCATCTCCTCATCTATCCTGATATCCCTGCGAACCACTGTCATCCAACTAGTTTGCATGTACACCCCATAGTTGTGGGGTGTATCAATGTACCCCATAAATATCCCCAACTCTAATGTTGGCTCAAGCTTCTTCCGTGCATCTTTGGTCACATGGCAATAAACCGACGACCCAAAAATCCTGAAGTGACCAACATATGGCCTCTTACCGAAATAAGCCTCCTCTGGTGCCTTGATCTCAAGCATCCGATGTCGCCTATAGTTCTGAACATAAACCATTGTGTTGCATGCCTTAGCCCACAAGTGTAGTGGTAGGCCCTCATCATGCAACATCACCCTTGCTGCCCCTACTATGCTCCTGTTCTTCCTCTCGGCAACCCCATTTTGTTGAGGGTTATGGGGTGCCGTCAACTCTCATTTAATCCCTTCCGCTGCATAGAAGTTCTTAAACTCATTTGAGACATACTCACCACCATTATCACTCCGTAGAGATTTAACCTTCTTGCCATACTCTTTCTCTACCAATGCTTTGAACTCACAAAACTTTGTGAAAGTTTGATCCTTTTTTCTACACAAAAAATACCAAGTGTTTACGAGAATTTTCATCAACAAATATAACATAATTCCTGTGTTTGGCCATGGACGCTGTCGATAATGGTCCACACACATCTGAATGGACTCTCTCTAGAATAGACTCTGCTTCACTGTCTCTGTCTCTAAAGGAAGACTTGGTGTATGTTCCCAAAGTACAACCCTTGCATGTATCAACTTACTCAAGCGTACCTTTGGGAGTACTAGTAGAGATTTGCTGTAATATCTTCAAAGCCCCATGATGCAAGTGGCCCAATTGTCTATGCAACAGCTCATCGACGTCTCGGCTCAACATATTTTTCGCTTTTGAACTCAAAGTAGCACAATCCTCTACCTCTATCTTATAGAGATTCTGAACTTGAATCCTTATCTTCTTTACTTGACTTGTGGCTTTGTGTTGAAGGAACTCCTTTCCTTTCCAAAATATCACATCATAGCCTCTATCCTCAAGCATGGCAATAGATACCAAGTTATTCGTCAGTCCGAGTACATGCATAACATTCTTCAAGGTGAGTGGAGCCATATGCTCCCTCTAAAAAGTAATAGTTCCCACACCAATAACACTATACTTACCGTCATCACCCATCTTGATATGCATCTTGAGATATTTCTCCTCTAGTTCACTGAATAACTCTTTATTGCCAGTCATGTAGAAAGAAGCTCCACTGTCTAAGTACCAGACACTTCCCATCATTGAAGACACCATGCATGCAATGAGGGAAAAGTCCAATTCGAATTGGGAGGCCAAAGTCTCACCCGCCGCTCCTCTTGAGGACTTCTCCTTGGACTTCTTTAATGGACAATTTGTAGCAAAGTGACCCATCTTGTGACAATGAAAGTATTTGACTTTCTTCATGTCCTTCTTCACACCTCCATGATAAGAATATGATTTGGAATGAGAAATTTTACCTTTCCCCTTCCTCGCCTTAATTGCTAAGGCACAATTCCCTTCATCATCAGTCTCTGATGAAGAGTCAACCCTGGTGTTCCTCTAGATCTCATCTTGCATCAAATCCGACCATAGTCGTTCCCAATTTGGTAGCTTCTCTAAACCATTGGCAGTCCCGATAACTATGCCAACTCTTTGGAAGTCCAAGAAGAGCAAGACTCACCATATCCTCCTCGAAAACCATGATTCCAACACTTCCAATTTCATCCCAACATTGAGTGAACTTGATCAAGTACTTTGGAAACGTCTCGCCATTCTCCATCTTGATTTTATTAATTTTATCCTTCAATGCCAACTTCCTTTGATCACTGCTATTTTGATACAAGTTCTTCAATGTTTTCCACATAGCATGCGGGGTTTCCCTTCCATGGAGACTTGAGACAATATGATCTTGAACTCCCTCAAGGATTATCCGCCTTGCCTTCGCCACACACTTCTTCCAATCAACAAAGTTCTTTGCATCAATAGTTGCTAGCTTAGGAATTGCTTGTTCAACAAATTCATTCGAGCTATTGTCCTCTAGCACAACCTCCATCCTGTCCCTCCATGTTATGAAAATTGAGCTGATTTCCAAGGCATACTCAAGCCTCAACCCATGGAACGCCATTTTCCGATCCTGAAGTATGTGTGCAAATTTGACTTTCAACTGTAACCCAAAAACTCAAAACTTCAAAATCTCCTCTAGAGAGTTGATTTTAAATCATCGATATCTCTCTCATTTGAACTTTGATTCGGTCGTTTTTTTTTTTTTTTTTTTTGAATTTGGGTATATTTTCCCAAGGAATCCAGATTTGCAATTTGCTTTTGAAAAATTTGTACATAAATTTTCAGATCTTCTCTACAAACTCTTGGCCCAAAAAAATTCTTGCTCTGATACCAAGTAGAAAATCCTGTAGATTCACAAGCTCATGCAATTTGGTAAAACAAGAGACAAGAATCTACTTCTACTATTTATAGCGAAAGCCCATAAACATCGAGGAAACAATAATTAATAGAGGGAGAGAATCAAAGGCACATAACACAATACATATCCAGGGAAATCCATAACTCAAACCCCCACTATATATTTTGTATTAATCTGGAAAATCAAGATGAAATTATAATGCTTGTTCTCTCTAGAACAATCCCAACACTCACCAAATTCAATCTCCAACTCATAAGCAAGCTCAAGGCCAAACCTTAGCCTCTTTACAAGCTCTCCAAGTCTCTATTCCAATGTGTAATTCCTATGAAGGATAGCTTGTATTTAAAGGGAAATGAAGCCTCTAAAAATAGTGCAATCCCTCAAGGATTAGTTCCTCAATTCATGCACTATCAATGCAACTCAAAAAAATATAAAACAAATAGTGCACTCTCCCTGCACTCTAGTCTCAACTGAGTCTTTCTCTGATTCAACATGCATGAGTTTCTAATGAGTAAATATTCAGTTAATTAGAGTAGCAATGGCGGAGTTCATTACTGACACCACTAGTTGTTAACTCACTATTAGTCCTCTATTTTACAACTCACAATTAACTCACACTGGAGTCATACAAAGTAGGGAGAACATACACACGACGACATAAAGACATCCAACTCGAATTTCCTAAGTTAAGTAAGTTTTATAAACTTAATTAACTATTTTTTAAGTTGCTATGAGAATAGAATTTGAATTTAAATTGGACTCTCTTATTTCCGTTTCTCAACACTCCCTCTCAACAAGAAAGGGATTATCACCTACCCCGATCCTGTCTCTTCCTG